>JAOTAW010000009.1:4248280-4264706 GCA_025629945.1 Erythroxylum savannarum | reverse complement strand
GAAACAAACTTCAGGAAGATTTTCATATTCAACTAATTGAACTTCACCATCAATCTCAAACTTCGATACAAGAGGTTTCGTAAGATCAACTGAGACTGCCACCCTTGCGAACCTTGCTCTTTCGAAATCACTTGTATTGAAGTCAATTCTAAGAACAGGACCAACCACTTCCGAAATGGATTTTATCACATCCTCAGGGTAATACTGCAATGGAAGTTCGGGAAGACGAATCCAGACTATAGTATTTCCTATATAGGGGTTCTTCACTCTAAAGCTAGGTGTCCAAGGCTGGACAAGTAGGTACCTACCCGTAATAACCCAGGGACTTCCTAAAATAGCATGATTGTAATCCACCTCATTATTGAACTGGATTAGAAAAAAAACCTACCAACATTAAGAGTTTTAGCCTCAACTAAGTTCCAAATTGCACCAAGTCTATAACATAGCAACTTATAACCAATGTCCCTCCCAAGAAGACGAACAATCACAACATTCTCCAGGTTTCTATTAATCTTGTTTCTAAGTGCCATGGATAGAGTAACTTTAGGAATATAACCCGTTTTGTCAATCAGAACATCACCCTCCCCCACCGTAATCTTCTTGGCTGCCATAACATCTTCCATGGTCGATTCTAACACAGCACCAGCCATCAAACTATCCCTGTATCCATGAGAAGCAACACCTAGATCTCGGTGTTTAACCTTCTTGGTCACCCTATCAGCCTCCATGACATGCAAGTTAGGGTTCTCCATCAGACCTGTGAAGACGAAATAGCCTTTTCCCTTACCAACAAAAGATCTCATACAAACCATTTGTAAGTAATCCAGGTCTATAATAAACATCATCTTTTTAAAAAGAACTCTCATTCTTAATAATAAAGACAAATCTATTCAAATCTAAATAAGAAATAGAAATGATGTTTCATGTAATAACTGGAACATAGTAATAATTATTTAGTTCTAATATAAGGCCAAAAGGCAAAGCTACTAATCACTCAACTATCTCCATATAGTTCATATTGCATCCAAGTACTATCGAATGACAGTTCATAAGTAGCAAAACACAGTAATTCCCATACGAGATACCTTAGCAATCTCAAGTCTCAGTATCAATTATACAATCATCATTATGAGAAAATCCATAGACATATAAGTAATATTTCATTTGAGATTCTCATAGTCAGAGTCAGTTCAGTGACTTATTCTCTAATAAGCACCCACATATTAGTTTAAGTATCTTCATACTTTAATTTATGAGATCAATTACTTTCTTCATAAAAAAGAAACATAATGTGTGCTAGTTTTATTGTTTCAACAATATTTCATCTTGATAAAACTACAATGAACATCGGGAACAATACATAAATAAAAATTAAATCATAATTATAATCGCATCATAATTTCAATTACACAGTAATTATTTCAAGATTTTTTCATTTAATATTAAAACATCAAATATAATTAACTTAATACACAAAGATAAAATAAACTTTTTATTAATTAAATAATAATGTCATACATCAAATTGTGACTAATCCATTAGCTACAAGGGCGTAATAACAATTGATGATATTGCCAAAGAATCTTGGATGTTATTTCTGTCAACTATCAAAGCAATCATCAAGTTGACAAGAAATGACAAAGGCAGAGACTTCTCCTGCAAGACGACCTAAAGACTTTGAAGCCACCTACCTACCACCATGAAAATAGAAAACAACAGGCAATCTGGTATTGTCATTGGCAACCTTTAGAAGGATTGTTGAGGAAGGAATATAGATAGAGAACTAGAGTTTTAGGAGCAAAGTCAACAATTAAATTAAATATATTTAAATTAATTTTTAATACGAATATTAGTATTTAAATTATCTTTTAATTTAAACTCTATTTTTGACAAACTCTTATTATTTTAACCTTTTTTTTTTCCCGAACATAAGTTTCCCGAACATGTCCAGGAACTTCCTGTTCTTCGGGCTGCTTCTCTCTTCCACTGGACGCCTCTCACTCGCTTCTTCTCTCTTCCACCTGGCCTCGTCTCTCTCTCTTTACCGCTGCCAATTCTCTGTGCGCATCCACAGGTATGTTTTCTATGCCGTCTTCCGCCAACCAGATTATCTTGCCCTCTTCTCTGACTAGCTATCCGCTTGTTATTTCAATTTGTTGTACCTGTCTAAACTAGGGAGAGACAGATATGAGGTTGCTGAAGCAGTGCCATGAAGATCTGTTATATAACCTGTGATTGGTTGAAAAAGTTCCAAGCGTTACAGAGTGCCATTTGCTGTAGTTATTCCACTCGAAAGAGATTGATTCTTTCTTGAAATTAAAAAAGAAAAGAAGACAAATTTGCCTTTGGGTCGTTTCTTTCTAGTCCCTTATAGTGTTTTATTCTGCATTCTATCATGCCTTACTATATACAGAGACTCTACAATACGTGCAAAGCTTCCTTCTCGCCCAATGGGCCCGTTTCCGAAGAAGCCTTGGAGAAAGTTCGCAATATGCTGGGTAATTTTCTTTTGCTCTCCTCATATTCCCTATTGTTTGCTCTTGTTTCGGATATGAATCCACTTTTCTTTGCTGATCATGGTTGATATTTATTGACGCTTTCTACCTAAATGCTTGATATTTCTGCGGAAAATTTTGCTTACTATTTAGCTTTCACTTTCGTAAGAGCAAGAAAAGATTTGTTAATGTTCTATGCAAACTTGTCTTTGAGTACCCTGATTGATCACACTATCTCCTTCAATCTTGAAAAGAGAAGAAAAATTGCGAATTTGGTTCTGTTGCTACAATCTACAATTTTTTTATTTTCCTTTAGATTCTATAGGTAGGGGCAAGCTTAAAAAGGAAAATGGTGGTGAGTTTTGTATTAATGGTTTGCTTTTGAAATGCTCATTTGTCTAAAAACACTTCTTTGCTTGTGTTCCAGATCTTGAGTATGAGCTTTGAGGGATTTCTTAAATAATGGTTCTAGTCTAGCCTTAATGTTTATATGATGTTGTAGGAAGAATGTAATATCTTAGCCTACGTGTTGGAATTGGAAAATAGTTGTTTTCAAATTAATTAGCTTGCCATCTATGGATATGCACAAACTTTGTGGATGTGAACTTGGGCCTTTGTTAATTATATAACGAGTTAAGCTTGTTGCTGTGTTATTTTATCAATATCTAGTCACTTGTTACAATCCTACTTCTATAGTAGTGTATCCACTTTCCTAGAGGTTGAGTTGGATATGGCTTTTGAAATCTATTCCAAAAGAAATTCGTAAGAATGAGTTGCATGTAGAATGTGTAAGGTTGTACCTTCCATAGTGGCTTGGTTATATACTAGGGCTATTCATAACAATCACTGTATTGTGGTTGTATCCATTTAGAAATGAATAGCCTTTGGGGGTTTTAGATAGGAAATTATGCAAAACCAATGGGTTCAAAAACTTCTTGTGAGAAGATTTTTCCAATTTAATGTTCTTGAGAGGAAAAATGAAATCTCTTATTTTGTTATGGTCTATATTTTAGAAAAGTTTTGAAATGGAGAATTTGCATGAATCATAATCATTCTCTTGTTGTTGGAACCACGTTATTTGAAATTTTCTACTGGTTTTCTCCACATTCACTCTTTGAGTGTTTATGTATATGTCTCTGTGTGTATAAGTATATATGGGAACATACATACGTAGGTGTATGTGTGTCCTATCTATGTATGCTCTCAATTTCCTTTTATAGGTATACTTCATTACATGCCGTATAGGACTATTATCTATTTTTTTCGAAAATTAACAGATTTCATTATAAGAAAATATATGCAATCTAGAGGACAAAACTAGTATAATCCATAGAATCTAGATTACAGAGATTTATGGTTCCTAGTAATTGTCTACATCTTGAGATCGAGGGAACTTGCGAGACCACTTAGTCTAATATTACTCCAATCGTCATCTACTCTTCATGCTACTCGTCGGATTTGCAGCTATTCCTCTGGCTAACATGGCCAATCTGCGATGTAGGGAGATGTCTTGAAAAACCATCTCACTGCTTCTTCTTACTTGTTTAAATACTCTGCAATTGCGCTCTTTCCATATGTAGTACACCAAGGCTGCCCAACTTAAACCTGATAGCTTTGAGATCAGCCGCATTATGTACTCTAATTTTCCTCATCCAAGCAATAGTTTCACTCCAAGAATCTGTTGGTCGGGCCACGTTGAGTATATTTTGCATCCGATCCTAGACTTGTCTGGTATATCTACATCTAATCATGAGGTGTTCCATACTTTCCAATTCCGCATTACATAACTCACAATTCAGATTGCTAATGGAGAACTTGATCTTATCCCTTGTAACCAACCCTCCATTGATTCCCATCCATAAGATGAATGAGTGAGCTGGGTTAAGATCACTATCCCATACTAATGCTGCCCACTGCTGCCTTAATGCTCTGTGTAGCCTGTAACAGTGATTTACAAGCTTTTGTGTTGAACTTCCTTGAGTTATTTGCTAGCCACTGAATTTCATCCAGCTCTCCTTCCTGACAGCGAGGCAACTCTTCCATATGATGAAGTTGGCACTCCTACTATTGTAGAAGGGCCATATCCACTGATTATCTCGAATAAGCATACTTACTTTGGAAGTTGGATTCACCACCAATTTCAAGCTCTGTACCTCCTCCACCTTATATAAAGGACCTTTACAGTGCCAATTATCATACTAAAAAGACGTGCTTTCTCCATTTCCAATCTTATCGAACATCTGGCTCTGCATCCATTGTCTAGTTTCTAGAATTTCTTTGAGAGTACTTGACATATTCTGCCTTGACTGTAGGATCCAGATACTCTTGTGCTTAATGGATACACAAACCATAAATATTCCTTTTTGTAACATAACCAACACAAATTCTGCCCCTTACCCTATGGTGCATCCTTGCAGAATGGATGCCCAATCCCCCATGTTGCTTACGTCTACAAATTTTGTCCCAATTGATCTTAGCCTTGCTTCTGCCTTGGTTTGAGCCGTTCCACAAGAAATCCTTAAGCCTCTTGTCAATTTCCTTTAGGATACTTTTGGGAATGGATAAATGGTTGAGAGATTATTGCATGTGTACTCCAAAGGTAGACTTTGCATTATTTTGTAGTATCCTATAATTATCTATTATTCTAAAATGTGCTTGTGACTTATATTTTTTATAATATATATTTCCATGAGACTATCTTTGAAGGGATTAATATCAATATAGTCATTTGGTGAGCTAAGTCATAGAGTTCGTGAGGTCTTTTTGTAAAAGTATACTTAGAAATAGTAGCTTAAAGTTATTTTTAATTCCAAATTGAGTGCAATGTTTAGTGTGTTTGGTAAGCATGTTACTTTAAATTTGCAAGGATTTAAACTAAAATTTCTAACTCAGGCACCAAAATGTTTGTAGGATTACTATGGTCTCTATGAGATCAACTCTTCATCATCCAAAAGAAGCACTTGTTTAGAGACATTATGCAATACACTGGGAAAATTATAGTATTACTCTTTACCGAATTAATAGTATTTTGTGTGTGGGTAGGCTATTCAACGCTTGAGCAGAGCATTCATGAATCAACATTTTAATTTATTTATTTACTCTTGAAAGAACTAAAACATATGTGTTCCTATTATTGTTGCATTTTTATTTTTAACCTTGCTTAAAATTCTCTTTCAGAAAAAATGAAACCCTCTGATGTTGGTCTCGAACAGGAGGCACAATCGGTACGTAATTGGTCAGGTCCAATGTTTGAGCGTAATGGGAGACATCAGACTTTTTCACCCCCCATCAAATATCTGCATCTACATGAGTGTGAAAGCTTCTCTGTAAGCACTATCTTCAGGCGATTCACTTAATATTCTCTATAGTTCAAAGGTTTAAGAAATTGGAGTTTGGACTAGTCCATCAAAGTAATCAACAAGTGAAGCTAGTTTTACACTTTTGAAAATTTTCTCCGTGCATTCTATTCTAATAAGAAGAGAAAACATTTGAGGAAAACTTATTGAATATATTATTCCATCTTTAAGAATCCTTTGGAATTGTACCACTAAAAAATCTCCCACTTTTGATATTATAACTTTCTTTATTTTTTGTAACCAAATTCATGAGAACTGGCGAAGAAAATTGTCATGCAAAGGAAATTTTCAAACACATTCTTTGGTAAATAGAAATAGGCATGGTTTCATGAATTTCTTCCAAAACTGGGAACTGTTTAGAGATTTGTTAGTTTGATCAATATCTTGATTGTTGTGTAGATTGGAATTTTTTGCATGCCACCTTCCTCAGTCATACCTCTTCATAATCATCCTGGAATGACCGTTTTGAGCAAACTTATTTATGGTTCAATGCATGTGAAGGCTTATGATTGGATTGAATTGCCAGAGCCAACTGATCCATTGCAAGGTTTGATTTTTATACTAAATGTTTTATGGGATTTTAGTTAACTTTTGTCGTGTGAACATATTGCAAAAATGTGTCACTTCTAGAACTTATGTAACACCTTGTCATTACTCCTATTTATTTTTTCATGATGCTTATATTTTTGATACATAAAGAGCGCATCATCATATTAATAATGATACTCCTGTGACGGTTGTCACCAGGGATTTCTATAGAGAAATGAGAACGAAAGACAATGAAACATACTTGTGAATAGTAAATGAAACATAGATCAAGGCCTAGACTTCCTAGGATTACAAATCAATTGTTGGTACCCTTGAGAATTACTTAAGCAAAGCACTTAAGGAGAGAGATAGTGTTCTATATTAGTTTATTTTTTTGGAGGATGACACCCAGGATTAAAAAGTTTTTTTATATCTCCAATAACATTTTATTAAGGTCGTCGAAGATCATAGAGATTCAATATTTAGTACAAAAATATCATGTATCCAATGTAGGACTGTTTAGTTTCCAACAATGAAGTAATTAGGAGTGTTTAGTTTCCAATAATGAAGTTGTTCAATTACTAATTGAGAATATTGTATTTTCTTATTATTGAATATTGTACTGCCTTACCGTTAATAAATAAATGGGTTAAACCCAATCAATAGCTCCCCTCAAAACCTTTTAGGATCCGTGTCCATGGTCATAGGCTTTACAGTTGAGCTACTTTAAAGCAATGGGTATATTCTCTTCTTTTCCATTCTCTTTAATTTCAATTTCACATGATATTAGAGTTAAGTTCTAATTCTCAAACATAAAATCCTTTGTTTCTTCTTCTTCTTCAGCATCATTAAGCCTTTTTCTGTCTTCTCTTCTAACAACTTATAGATAGTGCAATTAGCCCTCTTCTATCTTCTCTTCCAATAGTTTATTGAGAGTGTTACGAGTTTGTCTTTCTTTATGGTAGCCTATTGAGATCACCATTACCTTTCTTCTATCTTTCCTATCTTTCCTTTTATCAACTTACTAAGAGTACCATTATCTTTGTTCTATGTTTCCTTTTGATAGCCCAATGAGAGTGTCACTACCTGTATTCTTTTTTTTGTCTTTTCTTTTTCTTTATTTGTTTAGATTTTACCAAAAGGAAGAGATGAAAGTAGCCAAAAAAGAAAATTTGCATTTATTTTTGCAAAATTCTCCGTTCATAATTTTAAAATTCATATGTGAGGTTGAGTAATCAATTACTCCTTTCAAAAGATTGACGACATTATTTGTTTTGGAGACTGTGATTCCTTCTGTGTTTCGTTTCTAAATCCCCTATCTAGTTGGCTTAAGCCAGATAAAGTATTTTTGAGCTCCTATAAATTTTCTTTTTTCTTTTCTTTTTTTTGGATGAGTAATTGGTATAGAATCCTTGGAACACTATTTTTTTTAATTATATATATAAATCTTCAGCAATGAAAAATGTGCTACTTCTGATCAAGCTTAGCCAATCTAACCAAAGTTGTTGAAAATTCAATTAGGCCCTGACATTATTTAGATTGAATAATTTAACCATCTTTGAGGAGATGATTTATTGTGTATAAAAAATTGAAAAATTGGTTAAACTAAGTTAATATATAAAAATACCAAGGTTTTGCTCGAGTGACATGAAGATAACATGATTTTTTCCTTGAACTACAAATTTAGTTTAGAAATTGACTTTAATAAATTAATTTAATATGCAGTTGTAATTGGAGATGAGTCCCTTAAATTGGATTTATATATGTTACATGTTTAACCCTTTATGTATTTTTTGTGGAAAATAGTTAATAATTTGTTGAAATATGAACTAGATTATTCAATTTAGTAATATTAGGGGGTTAATGAAAGTTTTTAAAACTAATCAAAGTTTTTAAAATTTTAGGGACTAAAGTGTATAATTTGTCCAATTTGAGGAGGTTGACCCTTTTACCACGAAGGTATGGTTCTACTCATTGCCTTTAGGAGTAGTAGTCTTTGAAGAGACTCAAAGATACTAATAACGAGTGGTTATGCTAGGGTGCTAGAGACACAACAATTAGATTGATGTAGGATTAATGTAGGAGAGTAGAAGATATATCAAACTAGTGATTAAGAATCACAAAATTTATAAATTCTGGTTGCTAGATTTTGAGTTTTAGTTTTGGAATTTCACCTAAGGGTCTTGCAATTTCAAGTTTGGAATAGCTGAAATTTTAGGATTTGATATGTCTGGATATTTAGGTTTGATATGGCTAGAATTTAGGATCTTGGTTGCTGAAAATTCAAGTTAAGACTTGGAATTTTAGTGAAGTAAATATGTTAAGGGTAAGGTTGCGTGCTTCTGGACCTCTCTAGACCCCTCATGTCAGCAGGACTTCTATTAGGATGTTGTTGTTGTTATTATGGTAAACAAGTGACGGGAAGTAGCGAACTAGAAATCACTCCTAGGACCTAAGAATCACTCTTAGAAGAAAGCATAACACTTTCTAATTGAAAACACAAGTTTTTAGAAAGAAAATTCAACATCTTGTTACTATTGAATTACTAAATACACACATATATATAGAGAAGTGATTAGAACCCTTGTTCTAGTTGTAAAGAGGTTTTCCTAAATAAAATATCCCAAAAAAACGGAATCTTGTTGTGATAAGAATTCTGTATTCTTAAATAACTTTTAAGTCCTAAACAACTAGGATAGCTTATATTCAACTAGGATAATATCTAACTTATTATTACTTTCTATATAATAAGAAAACCTAGCATAACTAAATCCTCAACTCTTATTGGCTTTGTTGTCACATCAACTCCTACTCTTCATCTCACCAAATTAAAGGTTGTAGTTGATTAATTTGTCCTTGTTTATTTCTTTTATAAACTCTTAAGTTCAATTTCTTTTATAAACTTTTAACTATTTATCATGGGCTGGGCTGGGCCAGCCAGACCTTGGCCCGTGGCCCAGTTGACTCGACCATGGTCAACCTAACCTCAGCCCAGTCGGCCCATGGCCAAGTTAACCCGGGCCAAAATCGGGCCGGGTCGGGTGGGTTTTGACATCTCTATAAAATCCAAGTGCTACCAGTAATTAATCTTCCCTTTCACTTGACAAGAAGTATATCTACTATCAGAAATTTAGGGTTTCAGGGTACCCTCTTTATTGACACTTAATAGGATATATATACATAAAGAGTACAACATAGATTAGGAAACAAATCTCCTAATCCCACTGAACTAGGAATCTAACCCTATCTGAGGATCCCTTATTTTTAGGGATCTTAATACATATCCTATATCTGATATTTATCTCCTATGTTTGATATTTATCTAATACAATATCTATACTTATTTAGAACAGATTCTCACATCTACGAACTTCTTGTCACTATAATTTATTCATCAAGAACATCTTTTATCTCCTCTTTAAGACGAGGAATGACTAAAAGTCTCACATATGCAATAAGAGATTGTGTATCATCATATTTATGATAAATAGTTAAGTTTGTGTAACATTAAAGAGGAGTAATTCCCATGTCACTTGATAGTTCCAAAATATAAACATTGGTACTTATCTTCTTGAGGATCTTATAAGGTACAGAACTCTGTGAATGAAGTTTCTTCTTTTTTTTTTTTTGGGAAAACACTCTGAATGAATTCTTACCATCGCCATATCTCCTTCTTTAAATTCCACCAATGGACGATGTTGATCCACATTTTTTTTATAAGTCAAGTTGGTTGTTATCTTTCTTCATACCTCATCAAAGATATCTCTCAGGTTGCGCAAAACTTTTAGATTCAACACTAACTCGTGTTGCTTGTGGTAAAAGAACCAAATCAATAGGATTCCTTGGTTGAATTTTCAAAACTATCTTAGCACTCTTACTAGTTAACCTATTGATAGAACTATTGTATTCTAATTCTGCCATTGGAAGAACTAGTTCCCAATTATTAACATTGTCTCCGACCAAGCATCTTAGGAAGTTCATCAAGCTTCTTTTCACCACCTTTGTTTGTCCCTCGGTTTAGGGATGAAAAGAACCTGCAAATTAAAGCTTAGTGTTCAATATTTTTTGTAGAATTATCCAAAATAACTCATAAACCTTACTTCACGATTAGAGACAATGGTTAAAGGTAATCCATGGAGACATACAACCTTTTCTAGAAGAGCTTAGCAATGCGGATGGTGTCATAAGTCTTGAAACATGGAATGAAGTGACTCATCTTTAAAAATATATCCACTGCAACAAACAAAGAATCATAGCCTTTTATAGGTGTAGGAAATCCTAAGACAAAATCCATATATATGCCCTCCCATGGTTTATACAGCACGGGTAGCGGTGTTTATAGTCCAAATTTATGCTTCTTTCCTTTAACTAATTGACATGTTAAACACTGTCGTATAACCTTAGGCACTTCCTACTTCAAGGAGGGTCAATGAAAGTACTCTTCAATCATTCCTATGGTTTATCTCTTCCAAAGTGACATGGAGGGGAAGTATTGGGTAGGTAAAGCCAATTTTCTCTAAAAAGGCAGTCGTCATGGTGATTGAAAGGGAAGTGGTTGCCCCTTTCTTTAGCTGTAATTTTTGAATAAATTATTCCAAAATCTCGATTTGAAACGTAGTCTTGTTTTAATTTTTCAAACCCCACAACTTTACTTCCGTCATGTTAAGCAGATGGCTCTTTCTATTCAATGCATCTACTACCTTATTCTTATCTCCTGTCCATTGTTTAATAATAAAGTTAAATTGTTTCATATGTTCACTCCATAAGGTGCATCTTTTGTTCAAGTTCTTGGGATTTGAAGTATTTTAAGAGATTATGATTTGAATAGAGAATAAATTCTTTGTATGAGAGATAATGACATCAATTGTAATGCGAATGTATTATTGCATAAAATTCCTTGTTATAGATTGAATATCATTGTTTCTCTTAACTTCTTACTGAAGTAAGCAATTGGGTGTCCTTGGCTGAGTATGCTTCCAATTCTCACATGAGATGCGTCACAAGCAATGTCATATACCTTTGAAAAATCTGGATGTTGCAAAATAGGAGATTTGTTCATCTTTTTCTTCATTTCTTCAAAGGCTTTAGTTACTGCCTTTGACCAAGTAAGCAGTCATTTCTTCACACAATCAGTAATGGGTGCCCCTATGGTGCTGAAATTATGAATAAATCATATGTAGCATGTTGCTAGGGTATGAAAACTATGTGTCTCATGCGCATCTTTTGGCATAAGCCAATCAAGGATAGCCTTAATCTTCTCAGAATCCATCTCCACTGCTCGGTAGGATACACTAGAGCCCAAAAATATCACACTTGGTTGTGTGAAAGAACATTTTAAAGTTGATATAAAGTTTCTATTGCCTCAAAACTGTCAAGACTTGTTGAAGATGTACTAGGTGGTCTTCTATAATCTTGCTATATATTAATATATCATCAAAATATACCACCAAAAATCTGCATATAAATGGCCGAAACACTTGGTTCATCACTTTCATAAAAGTGCTAGTTGTATTTGTAAGTCCATATGGCATCACCGACCATTCATAAAGGCCTTCTTTAGTCTTGAAAGTTGTTTTCCATTCATCCCCAGGTCTAATTTTGAGTGGATGATAGCCACGTCATAAGTATATCTTGGTAAAGATAGTAGCTCTAGTCAACATGTCTAACAAGTCATCAAGGCAAGGGACTGCTCTAGTCAACATGTCTAACAAGTCATCAAGGCAAGGGCTGGAAACCTATATCTTATTTTAACCTTGTGTTTTGCTCGACTTCAATGTATATTCTCCAACTCGATCTTTTTTAGGAGTCAATAATACTGGAGTTGCACACATATTAAGACTTTATTGAATAAATCCCTTTTTCAGCCTCTCATATACATGTCTCTTCAACTCTTCATTCTCAATAGGATTTAAGCAATAAGTTGGAAGCTTTGGTAGATTAGATTCAAGTATCAAGTCAATAGCATGTTGAATATCTCATAAAGTAGATAATTTGCTTACTAAATCATATGGTGTTAGGTCTGAAAGATTAGCCACTTCTTTTGGTAATGCAGGGGGTGTTTTGATGGTTGTTTCTGTATTTTCTCTCTCCCTACCATTTCAAACACAATTCCCTTCTCCTTGTTGAAAGCTTTAAACTGTATCCTTAAGGCAAATTAAATCTTATTGTTTTAACTCGTTTAAAAAGAATTCTAAGATTTATTAAATGTACAAAAAAAACCTCGACTAACCATTTCCGTTAAACCTCTTAAGAAAAACTCAGTTTGCGTATTTCGTTAACTTTTTATGGGTCCATGTCACATTTATCCTATTTGGCAATGGACCAAAGAAACTAAAAAAAGAAGTCATCAAACGTTTGGTATAAACCCAAAATTTCAACACTTTTCATGTCTCCAATCCAGTTTGGGACTTGGCTAGTTAACAAGTTGTTGCTCAGATTGAGAAGATTTGACAAGCCAAGCCTATGCATTATGTTTAGGACGTACCCAAAAAATGAGTTCATGCTAAAATCAACAGTTCTCAGCAACATACAACTCCCAATCCCATCAGGAACTTGCCTGCCAAAATGATTCTTGCTGAAATTAATATCACACAAGTTGTTCAAAATTTCAATACCTGTTGAAACCTGACCCTTGAACATTCTATTAGATAAATCAAGCAACTTGATCCCGTTCAACCCCCAAATGCCAAGCAGCAGATATTTAGAATATTGATTGGAACTGAAATTTATAAAGAGTAGCACAAAAGCTCAAAGAAGCAGGAATCTTCCTTGAAACTTGGTAGGAGCCAAGGAAATGGTTCTAGGAGACCCACATTGCTTGAAAAAATCATCAAGAACTCAAATCCATAGTTCTTAGAATTAGATGGTGAGTGAGAGAGGGATTAATGGAACCAGTGAAATTGTTTATGAAAAATGAAAGCCTTTGGATGAATTGGAGCTCTAAGAGTCCATGGTCTATCCAACCCGAGAGAAAAAATTCGTCAAGAGTGAGGTTGGAAACTCAGTTGGTCCTGGGGCTGCATTTGACACCAACCCAGTTGCAGGGCATATCATTGTCCTGATTCCAAGGCAAGAGCTTTCCATCTAGATCTTAAAGTTCAGCTTTGTAAACAATCTGCCTAAGCACGTTGTCATTTAATGAAGAATTCAGAGATCTCACTCACCATGACAGGTGTGTTCCAACAGTGCTGACACTTTTGTTGCATGGAAAAGGAACGCCCTACTTTGCCATTACAACTTCAAACTTCGTTAAGAGGAAAAAAAAAGTTGAACAATTTAAAGAAAAACACAAAAATGTGAAGCTAGCTTCTAAAAAATTGGTGGAAGCATAGAAATAGGGAAAAAAAATCTCTCACAAAGAAAATGTGGTGGGGAAGAAGCAAGTAAGTTGCTTGCTTTCAAAGGCCAATCAGTATTGAACTTCACAAATTAAAAACAATTTTTTGGTCCTTTGCCATGTAGGATAAATATATGGCTTGGGCTCACAAAAAATTAATAAACATAACAGCTGCAGTCTTTTTTTAATGCAGAGTTAATGAAAATGGTTAGTCGGGGTTGTTTTTGTACGTATAGAAAACCTTAGGATTCTTTTTGAATGACTTAAAATGATAAGGCTTAATTTAAAATTTGAGGTAAATGTTTTTACCCCTTTGCCCTCTCCTTAAGGATATTAAGATGCTTTTTCTTGACATTTATGGCTTCCTTATTACTCTCTCTTTAGTTTTCTACTTTGTCCACCTTTGCAAGCTTGAAAATTATCTTCTTTTCATTAAACATAAATGATGTGTTAGCTTTTTCAAAATGCTGCACATAACGATCATAAAGTCACATTCTACTAAGTAAAATATGTGATACTTCTATATAAATAACATTACACCAAATAGAATCTTCATTTATTCTTAATTTGAAAAATACCAAGCACCTTGGAGTAAGCGGCATAATGCTATCATCAACCCAAACAATTTTGTAAGGATATGGATGTTCTTTGAAAGTAAATTTAGTTGCTTGACCATGTTCCTTGATACCACATTCATACTATTGCTCCATCAATAATCTTTAACTCCACTTCTAACTTGAGTAAAGAAAATAGTAATACAGAGATATTTATCCTATTCGTCCACCTTAGGGGCTGTAAGTATACATCTCATTATATTAAGATTTGTAGGACCAACTTGTTCATCATTAGAGCCTCCTTTCGAGTCCTTCCCAACATCTTGTTCACACACATTTATTAGATTCTTCCTCTTCTTCTTCCATCATGTGTAAACCTTTATTAGTATATTCATAACCAAAGTAGTCCCTCCCATTATATCGGAAACACTTCTTGTCATTTTTGCCTCCTGTCCTAGTCTTAACTATAACTTTGCCTTTAGGTTTAGTTCCTTGATAAGTTTAGTAGTTATGTGGTGCAAATTTTGATGCATTACGTATTGGCCTAAAATTTTGCATAGTTGTAGTTCTTTTCATGTCAAACTTCTTAGCTTGATTTTGAAACTTTTTAGTTACTTGTTGATATTGTTCTGCTCTTAAAGTCAAGTAATATGCATTTTTGAGGCTGCAAATCCTTTACATTAGTCGTTTTTGTAGTGAGATATGAGTTGTCGTTCAGATTACATTCTTTTACACCAGATAGAAAGTTTATCAAATATTTTTGTGTACTTCGTTATGGACATAATATCTTGTCCAACTATTGTAAATTGATCTTGGAGATCTTCCAGATAATGAAATAGTAAGTATTTTTCTGATAACTTCAGTGTCATCTCTTCTCAATCAATAATTGGTGGCTGACCTATTTTTTGAAGTCCATCTTCTATTGATCTCCAACAAATTTTAGCATGTCCAACTAGCTTTTTCTTTGCAAATTGGACTTTTCGATCTTCTGACATGTTGTACTAGTTAAAGAAGTCTTTGATTGCTGCTAGCCAGTCCAAGAATAGATGTGGATCAATCTTTCTTGCAAAATCAAGGGCCTCAGCAAGAACATTCTGGGTAATACCATCAAGTATGTTTATGTGTTTCAGCTCTATCATGGCCTCTAAAGCTAAGCAGGTGTTGTCCAAGTGTTGCTGGTTGGTTTCTTTGTTTAGGATCTCTCGATAGGCGTTGATTCCCTAACTCACTTGTTGACTAGTTTTAGCCTCTTCACCTTGGATTTCACTTTCTCCACCCTTAACCTCAAGTGTGGTTTGTTGTCTGGTGTTGTTTTTGTATTAGTTCTTGGAGTACCTTGTAATCGAGGATCAGAAAGGTCTATTTTTTTTCATAATTTTTAGAAGGATTTTATCTCACTCTTGGTTGTTGAGTATTCTTTTATATGCCGCTTTACTATGCGTTACCATTGTGAATCAAAGCTCTGATGCCCCAGCACATACGTCAAACCAGTGGCTAAGAATCAAAAAATTTATAAATTCTAGTTTCTGGAATTTGAGTTTTAGGTTTGGAATTTTAGCTAAAATGGTTGAATTTCAAGTTTGGAATAGCTGAAATTTTGCGGTTTGATATGGCTATAATTTAGGATTTTGTTTGCTAGAAATTTAGGTTAAAACTGCTGGAATTTTAGTGAGATTAAACAAATAATGGAGAGTAAGGAATTAGGAACCAATCACAGGACTTAAGAATCACTGTTAAAAGAAAGTATCAAACCTTCTAATTATAAATTCAAATTTGTAGAAAAAAATTCAGAATCTTATGATTAATGAAAAGTTATTAGAACCCTTATTTTAGTAGTAAAGGAGTTCTAACTAAAATTTACAAAACCAAATTGAATCATATTCTAATAGAATTGTATATTTAAAAAAAAATTAAGCCCTAAACAATTAGGATAACATATCTAACCTGTTACCACCTTTTATCTAATAAGGAAACTAACTAAATTTCACCCTTTGTTGTCTTTGCTGTCACCTCAACTCTCACTCTTCAACCCACCAAATTAAAGCTTGTGGTTGATTAATTTTTTTCTCTTTTATTTATTTTATAAACTCTAAGCTCTTTTACATAAAGATGGTTGTAAAAGATCTTAATACTATGCGGTTGAAATACACAAACCCT
>JAOTAW010000009.1:4184936-4199377 GCA_025629945.1 Erythroxylum savannarum | reverse complement strand
GGAGGTCCGATGACTTTGAATTTTGGTTGGATGTGATTATAGAAGTGCGTTTTATCATTTGCAGATTTTTGGGCTGTTTAAAATACAACCGTTATGCTGCCCGATTTTTGGTAAAAATCGGGTTATGAAAAAGTAAGAATTTGAATAGGTTTTGTTATAAATGAAATAAGAATTTGGTTTATGGATGAATTTTGGGACAAGTATGTATGTATAAGATGTTTTGAGATTTGCATGAGGATGCATTTCCGAATAGGGAAATTATAATGCTTTGTTTGCATAAGGTTGATTAAAGATGAAAGAAATGAAAAAGAAAGATTGAAAACAAAAAGAATAGAATAATAAGAGTTTGTTTTTAACTGACCGGTTATGGGATGCGATAGAATTCGAAGAAATAAGTGTTGATTGGGAATGATTTTCCGTTTGGGAAATTAAGTGCTTTATATAAGATTGAATGAGGATAAAATTTCCGAATAAGGAAATTATATGGTTTTGATGGATTAAGAATGAGAAAAAAAATTTATACCGATTTTCGGGTTTGGTTTAGTCTAGGGTTTCCAACGCGTCTCGCATAGTTTTTCGATCAATCTTCGTTACCGGATGTCGGATCCGCTTTGATTAGTCTCAGCTGTTTGTATGCGATTCGATCCGTTATCGTTGCTTTGATCCATTTCGGCTTCCGACTTGTTTCGCTCGTTCTTCGTGTTTCAATTTGAATACGATTTGTACTTTCATTTTTGTTTCTGTTTTTCCATTCGTTCGTTTCCGTTTTTAATCCATTTTTCGGTTGGAATCCGGCATCTAGGATCGGGTCCCAACTGATATGTTATCAGAGCAAGAGTGGAAATGCTCTGGTTTAGTTTGGTTTTTCGTAAGAGGTTGGACATCCGGTAATGGGTCCCAATAGTTATGGTATCAGAGCCCAGTAATAGGATCTTAGTTGGGCGCATATGTTTGTTCAGAGTTTTAATGAATAGGATTAAGTTAGTGAGAAAGTGCTAAAGATGGAAATGGGATTTCAGGCATGATGTGAAGAACCTAGTGGATTGTTTGATTAAGGTGATGAATGATGCTTGATTATAAGAAAGTGTTAATGGAAATTGAGAGGAGAATTTCATGATGAAATTAGAAGAATTGATTTTAGCTATACATGTGTGAGATGAAATAAGAAATACTTGAAGGATAAGATTAAATGGTATGAAGGTATGTCATGAAATATTTGACGAATTAAATTGATTGTTGATCAAAGGGACGAGAATTATGATTGATGTTAGGAATGTGTTAATGAAATTAAGATTAGAATTTTAATGAATTTGGATGAATAAATTTCGAATATGCATATGTGAGATGAAATTAAAGGGTACTTGGAAGATTGAATAGGTGAAAGAGATACATGTATAGAAGTCAAAAAGGATTGAATTGAATGGTTTTGGTCCATGTTAAGGCTTATTTAGAATTGGATCATTGGCTTGTAAGAAATAGTGATTTGATAGGATATTGGAGTTATAAGCATAAGAAGTGAAATTTGTGAAGAAATTGAGAAATATGTATGTGGAACAATTAGATAAGAAAGCGATTGATGAAAAAGATTATTTGAGAAAACGTGTTACTTGATGACTAAGTTAGAATTTCGGGGACGAAATTCTTTTAAGAGGGGGAGAAATGTTGGACTCCGAACTTTTCGTAAAATTTTGAAGTGTCAAATTGATATTAAATTAGGAAATTAGAATGATTAAAAAAAAGAAAAGAAAAGTTAGAATATGTATTGTTCGATGAGATTAAGCTAGGCGGAATATGCTTTTGTTATTAAAGTTTATGCTAAGGTATGGCCTAAAATGGCGTTTGAAGTTTTAAATGAAATTGTTAGTAAATAAATTGCTTAAATGGAGTTAAAAATTTAGAAATAAAGAGTGAGAGTGTGAAAAGTTGTTAAATTAGAAAGTTTGACTTTTTGAGAAAAAAGTTGACTTTTTGATTTAGGTCAAATTTGAGAAAAAGATCTTCATGAAACTTGTAGCTCCTATCAAGAGCTTTCTGTAGCCATAAATTTTGATATTTTTCGATATCGGAAATGAGAGTTATAATAAGTCAAAGTTAAGTATTGTTTGACTTTTTGAAGATAAAAGTTGACTTTTTGATTTAGGCAAAATTGGAGAAAATGATCTTCTTGAGACTTGTAGTGTTTGTTGAAAGCTTTCTGTATCCATAAAGTATGTTATTTTTTGATGTCGGGATTGAGAGATATGATTTTCCGAAGTAAGGTTCTTTTGCTTTGTTTTTGAAAATGCTATTAAGTATCGATTTGTGTGTTCTATGCTTCGAGGCCACTCGTCGTATGGATTTAGTCTGAATTAAAGTAAGTGGTCTACATGAAAGTTGTAGCTTGTATTTCAATCTTTCCGACGCCATAAAGTATGAAATTTTTCGATATCGGGGCTAGGAGTTATGATCAACGGAAATTTGGAAGTTGTTTAGGAAAAATTGATAAGGGCAGAATCTTTGAGTGGATTTTTGACTTCCTTAGAGGACAATTGGATTTTTCTGTTCTTCAGGGAAGTTTTAGAGCTTCCTTTGATCTATCTATTGACACCAAATTTGTCAAATTTGGAGTCCAGGATTAAGAGATATGATTTTTGGAAAAATTCGATTTTGAAGTTCCGTTACTTTGTTTTTTACTCCGACACCTTTTGTAATCTTTGCTTATAATTCCTTCGTCCGACATCCGATTGACTTGGTTTTTGAAGCGTTGGATTCCTAAGACAATTAATTTCATTTTTATGGGAAATTATGATTTTTGGGAGATTAAATGGAAAGATATTTGTTGAACCAAAGTGAGAGGATTGGTTAAAGGTTTTGAGTTAGATAATTTTCTGAACACGGTTCAGTATTTTGCAAAATTCGGGATCTGTAGAGATCCGATTGAAGTGATTCTTGAGGAAAAATGAAATTGAGACATGGGGCTACAAATAATGGGAAGGGATCGAAGTTCAATTTAGCCACTAAGGTGTTCAATTTCTGGAGTGAAGTTTGACGTATTGTTCAGTCGTGGTTAAGTACAGGGCTGAAAATGTTTTGGTCATAACTCTTTCGTTTCTGAACTGATTTGAGTTTTCTTGGTGTCATTTTAAAGATGAGACATAGAGAAACATTTCTCTAGAAGGATGTGTTACTAAATTATGTCATTTACGTGCTCAAAATTGGGAGGCAAGATGTCAGTGCTAAGGTTAAATGTTAGGGTCATTCAGGTCATTTACCCCTCATTTAATGACATGGCAATAAAACACTAAGGAGGGCTGTCGTTTGGAGGAGGGAGAGCACGATTAGTAGCAGAAAAAAAGAAAGAAGAGACGAAGAAGAAGAAGGAAAGAAAGAGAGAGAAGCGTCGGATAAGGAAGAAGAAGAAAAGTGGGACAAGTTTCGATTTTTCCATGGCATTCCAAGGGGGTTTTCGATCTTGTGTCAAGAGGAAGGATGGAAAAGCTTGAAAGCTTTCTATTGGAGTTCACATTGCCGAAAATGGAGGAGAGAGAAGGTAAGAATTGATTTCTTAGATCTTTGAGATTTTCAATCATAAAATTTTTGGAAAATGTTTATGAATAAATTTGAATGATTTGAAATGTTTGAGAAATGAGTTTATGAAAAATTGGATACTGTGATTTGTTTATAAATGACAAAAGTTTTGGAAAAATATTTTTGCTTATTTTTTTATTATAAATATGTTATCCATTGAGCCGTCGGGCTCACCTCCCCTTTCATCCTCATCTCCAGGTTTTTGAGTAAGAGATCGGATGGAAGACAGTCAAGACATTAGTTTGACTTTTGCATGTTTTTGTAATTTGTGGAATTGTGGATTTTGGCTTTGGTATTGTTCATGGCTTAGAAAGCCATTAAAGTTTGTAGTGTATTTATTTTCAGAATGTAAAGAAATTATGCATTTATGTTTGGAATCTGAGGTATTTTTGTAATTAATTAATTCATGAGGTGTATGAATTATGAAGAATTAAGAGTTTGTGTATGGATTTGAGTTATAGATTTGTGTATGATTATGGAATATAAATTGTGATTGTGTATGAATATGAATGGGATTGAATTCTGATGATGGATATTGATTTGAGACTTATTGAAGTGTTAGGTATAGATGTGTGTTCTGCTGATGTTGAGATTCCGGACGGGGAGTCCGATGGTTTGTGTTGACTGGTTGTGATTATCGAAGTGTGTTTATCTCTATTGCAGATTTTTGGGTTGTTACAAATACAGCCGTTGTGCTGCCCAATTTTCGTTAAAATTAGGTGGGGGCTGATTTGTATTTTAATCATGTGTGAGTTTTTGTGGTAATGAAATAATAGAAATTTGATTAAATTGATGAGTTAAGAGAATTATAAGAAAGAATTAGAATAAGAATATGTTTTGTTAAAGATGAGATTGAGTTTGAGTCGAACTTATAATTAAGAGTGGATTTGAGGATGAATTTTCCAAGTGGGAAATTGAAATTTTTGTATGGATAATTGAATAAGTATGTGTAAAGATGAAAAAGAAAAGAAAAAAAAATTATACCGGTTTCGGATCTATACCGGTTTTTCGGATTAGTATTAGACCGAGTTAGTCTTAGGGTATCCAGCGCGACGCTCGTTTTCTAAACATTTTGTTCGCGGATGTCGGCATTGTTGAAAATCCGTTCTTTGTAATTTGTTCCGATTTGTATGTCGGAAATTTGAATTCGATTCGCTTTCGATTCTTCGTTCTTTGATTTCGCTTTCGCTTTTTGTTCTCTTAGATGTGATTGCTTCCATTTGTTTCCGAATGCGTTTGATCGCGTTGGCGTTTCGCTATGTTTCGTTCGATCCGTTGTTCGTTTCCGTTTTTCGTGCGTTTTTCAGTTGGGGTCCGGTTCCAAGATCGGGTTCCAACAGAAGCTCTTCTTATAACGTCACTCCAGTCATAAAGGACGTCACTCCAATCATAAAACCAACCCTTGCCTTTTTTTCTCTCTCAAATTCATGTCGCTCAGCTTTCATGTGAACAAGGAGTTCCATTAATTTATTTGTAATACTTGTTTCCTCTTCCTCTTCTTCTTGTGAGAGCTCATCTCCACTACTAAAGGTGATTGCCATTCCAAATTCATTAGGATATGTTTCATTAGGATTAGGCAAACTCTTAAGTTGTTCGTTGGATAATATCTTCACCAGCTGATCGATTTGATTCACCATATTTTGTATATGAGCCTCTGTTTCCTGATGCCTCATGTTTGATTCTTGAATAAACTCAGTCATCACATCTTTCAAAGTAGCAGTTACCTCCTCGCCTTCTTGAAATGTATGTTTATTCATGAAATCGACTGTTGCCTCTTCTTCACTCTGAAACAGTTGGAAACTCAAATTAAACTCATCATATGTATGTGAAGAAAATCTCTTATTAAAGTCATGTTGACTAGTTACTCACTTGATAAGGCATTCCATTAGTTTATTTGCAATGCTTTCTTTTTCTTTTGGAAGCTCTTTTTGAATTGTCCCTTCATTCATGAAGAAAACTCTTGTCTTTTCTTCACTTTCGAATTTGTGTCGGTCAGCTTTCATTTCAACAAGGATCTCCATTAATTTATCTTTTAAAGTTGGCTCGTTAATTGGACGTGCCTGGTGTTGTAAGTATATTGTTAGAGCATGATTATTCCATTCATAAGCATAAGAATTGCTCCATTTTGAATTGTATTTGTTCCTGTATACTGCATTATAAGGTTGATAGCACATGTTCGGTCTCCTATATGATGATGTCATTGTTTGTGAAGACATATTCCGGCTCCTATAAAAATATTGTTCACTCACTAATCATAATTCTTACAATAAACCACAAACTCAAGATCAAGTAGAGAAATTCAAAAGATAATTAAATTAATAAGCCACAAATATAATAAGATACAATAAAATAAATAAAATAAAATAAAATAAAATAAATACAAAAGCAAAATAAAAAATAAAACAAAATAAAATGAAATAAAACAAAAATGACTAGATTAATGGCATTTAGGCTTTCTTAATGTTAAAGTTTCCTGCAACGGTGCTAAAAATTTGATTGACCTATTTCGTGTTAGTCAATATTGTAATAAACTATAAGTGCATGGCGTAACTGTAGCTAATACCGACAAGTATGGGTTGATCCCACAAAAACTATGAATTCTAGTAATTATCATTCTCATATTATCTAACCTACAGATTGATTTTAGATTTTTAAATAAAAAATAAAAATTAAACAAGTAAAACAAAATAAGTAAGGAATTGAATAGAGAATTTAGGAAGGACTTCAAAATTATCGATATCGAATAATTAATATCTAGGTTTCGAATCCCCCTAAACCCATCATGCAATTGTTTTGATGATTTATTGGAATGTGGAGATTTTTATGGTATGCTAGTAGCTGACCTTGAGTTTAGTAACAACTAATCTTAAGGTTTCTAACCGAATTACTTAGGTTAAATCTTTTAAGATTGTGTTACCGATTTATGAATCTCTCTATTAGATTTGACCCTCATTGGGAATATTTATATCATCCTATCTCTAGGGTTTCAATTAACTCTTTCCAATTATCATGGATCTATTCAAACTTAGGATTTCTCAATCGCTATGTTGAAATCAGATTATTGTATAATATTTTGGATTACTAGAACATAAATAAAAACAGATAATTGGATCGCAACAATCAATCAATCAATTGCACGAACAAAATAATCAATTCATGTTAAGGTATCGAAATAGGGTTCATCTAACTTAAATACTAACTAGATGTTTAATTACACATAATTGAACAAGAAATCAAACATACATTGAAAGAAAAACAAATAGAAAACAGTGGGTTCATAATTATAAATCTCCCTGAGTGTCTTCTATCGAGTATTCTTGCGATGTAGAGGCATGATCTTGTATTCCGATGAATTTATTGATGATTCCTTCATGTTTTTCACTTCTTTGGACCAAAATTGCCCTTTTGGACGTTCTCTACGTTTGAAAATCACCTCCCCTCAGTCTCTTCCTTTCATTAGTCGTCGAAAACATCTTTATATATTAAAAACTATGGTTTTGGGACTTATACAATCTGGTACACGACTGTGTATGTCCAAAATGCCTGAAAATCGTAAAAGTGCATGACCAACACTCCTTTCAGATGGTTGATTTTTTGTTTTATGCCGCGTTTTCATTCGAATTATTCTCCTTTAAGTTCATAAAAGCAATTATAACCTATAAACACTTCAAGTACACCAAATATACAATAAAAGTATAAAATATCAAGCAAAAATGTATCAAATATGAGGTAAAATTATGATCAATTATGCATCTATCAATAACTGTATGATTTATGCCAAATTAACATACACTATCACTTACATGCTTGTGTAGCTAACCGTATATAACCATGCAACCTTAATTTTGCACCATAAAAGGGCATTTAAAAGGCAAAAAGGGTATGGAGATATTAAAGAATCAAAAGAAGGCAAATTCCTTTCCCTTTGGCAAGCTATGAGAAGCTAAACTTCATCTTTTTAGTTCAAAAAGGATATCAAAGTCGACTGACATGTTTGAGCGTTAATTAATCTAGTGATGTTGTTCTTAACTCTCTTTTAAGATTGATTTTTAATGTTTTGGATTTATGTATGTAAAGTTTATATAGGCCTACTAGATTATTCATGTATGAAATCATTTCAACACTAATCATTATACATCTAATTCACTTATGGTAAACTAATGGTCGATTATCATTTGGGATAATATAATATAGATTAAAAATATAGATGAATTATTCCTTTTGAAGAAGAAAAAGAATAGTGATGATGACCTATGAGTTATTAAAAGAAATCTAGTCTTTTTTGTATAATCAAGAATATAATTAATTCATTTTCTCAACTCAAATCAAGTAGTTAATATTTTAAATGCAAATTAAAATGTTCAATCTTTGACCTTTTCTTTGGCGTAATTAAAAACAAGAAGAAAATAAATGAAAATGAAAATAAATGAAAATGGATAAAATAAGAATATTCTCCTACTTTCGTATAAATTTGATCCTTCCTTTTCTTCCATTATCAAGCAAGCAGGCAGCTAACCTACAACCGCAGTGCACCAAACTTGTCGTGTTTACTCTATTTTGACCGTCGGATGATGGGAAAGCAGCGTATACTTAAATAGCCGTCCGATTAACAGCTCCCCCAACGCACGGACACGGCGATAGAAAAGCTTTGATCATACTTGCAATCGGAGAGATCCAAAAGTAAGTAATATAATCGGACGGATCTACGTTATTAGGAGGAAATTGAGAAAGAGAAGTAATTTGGGCTTGTGGGGATCGTCATGGAGAAAGAAGAGAAGGTACTAAATGATCAAGACGCTGAAGAAACAGAAGCCATTGAGCTTCTTCTCTTTCAAGTTGCTGAATGCTACGCTTACTTGGTAATTTCTTTTTCAGTACAGTGAAATGATTTTGTTTGCTTGTTTTGATTTTTGTTTGTTTGTATTTTCTATTTACCTTTTGAGGATGTAGGAACTTGAAACAAGTTATTATGGTTCTGCAGGTGATCTAAATGCTTATTATTACGATATGTAGTAAAATTAGGTGACCTGTGAGCTACGTCATGTCAATGTGGGCACCTTTTGAAATTGAATTGGTTGATAGGTTTTTTGCGGGGTCTTATGTTCATGGATGTTTTCGAAATTCATATTAATTATAGATTGGTATCTGTTTGGTGGGGGGTTTCTTAATGTCAAATTGAGTAAAGTGACTTTAGTTGGCCATTATTTGTCTAAAATGGTAATCATTGAGTCGCTGCTCGGGTAGATTTTGATATAGTTGGTTAATTGTTTAAAGAAATCACTAATGCTTGCCGATGTAATGATAGAGCTTGAATTAAATATGTGTGCTTACTGTTACTAAATGCATTCCTTCGTGGGCTTGTACTCCTCAAATTGTGATGCCTTCATGAACTTCAAGGCAATTGCTTTTGTCTTCAATTGGATGATTCAATGCTACTTCTTTCATTCACATAGCACCTCTACTTGAAGACAATGATAAGATGATGCACAACTGACTATTGTGGATGTAGTTAAAAGTGATATTTGTCCTGGTTCAGGGAAGTTACTCGTACATCTGATTTTATCTGTTAACTTTGCAGATACCACCACGAAAAAGTGCTGCTTCTTACAGGTTCTTGCTCAACTTGTCTAATTCTTCATGTTATTCATCATAATTCATTTCTGAACTACACCTTCGATATAACATTCCTGTTTTCTTCTCTTCTTGGCCTACTGTGAAAACTGAAATATGTTATATCCTATTCAAGTACAAGTTTGCTGAGATGGTTTTGTCTTTGGAAGATTTTGCATTTTATCGGTGTTAGCTTGAATGAGTTTCTGAATTTGGCTAGGAGCTTAAATGATATAAAGAATGAAGACAGGGGACCTTCAGATGGTCTAAGTAAAACAAATAGCAGAAACATCTATATAACTTGAGAGATTGACAATCCTTTGATAAGCGACTTCATATGACTCGAAGTTGAAAGGTCAATAAATTCTCTGAGTCAAATCCTTGAAGGCTAAATTAAGGACTTGACATCACTTTAAATATCTGCAACCTTTTACCAGTCCAATTTCTTTTTCAACTTTGCCACCCCAGAATGTGGTCAAGTTGAGATATATTTTGCATGAGTGACATGGAACCCCAATAAAATTGATCCTTATGTTTTTAGAATATTGAAATTTTTTTTTGACCCTGATGAGTATTACTAAAGAAGCAGAATGTGCTTGCAGTATGAATGCTATAACAAATTCCTCTAGTTTCAAAACTGCAAATGCTAAGATACATGCACTCTCTCACTTTGCCTCCTGGCCCTATGAGCACCTTTAGGGAAGGTTTCAGAGTAACCCGCTTAATATTTTGTATCTCTCATTTCCTCCGTCAGTAAAAGTGGATTAGTCAGAGGCAATGTTTACAACCATAGTTTAAATTTCAGTTTCTATTGAAGGACATAATTTTATCATTGGACAATTGGAAATGATAATTTAGTATATAACTTGTGGTTTGTTCTCTATTGAGAATTTTTTTTATAAACATCTTGTTATTTAAACTTATAGGTTTTTTTTTTTTGTAGTGATAACATGAAATTAGGTTTGCAACTTTCTACATTTCAAAGATAATGGACAATTATGTAAATCTAGTGATGCAAAAGAACTTAAAGTATATAAAAGAAATAAAAAAAAAAGGAAAAATTAGTCAACCACAAGCCTTAATTTAGTGGGAAGAAGATTGGGAATTGAGTTGACCACAAAAGAAAAGGGCTGAAATTTAAATTATATTAGGATTCTTTATTAGATAGGAAGTAGTAGTAAGTTAATATGTTCTTCTATTTTACACATGTTATCCTAGTTGTTTAGGACTTATAGAATTTATAGAATTTTTATTAGAATAGGATTTAAATCTGTTAGGAACCTTTTCTTACCAGAATAAGGGTTCTAAGAACCTTTTTCTACAAACTTGAGTTTTCAATTAGAAGGTATGATGCTTTCTTCTAAGAGTGATTTTTAGACCTTATCACTCCAGTTTCCTACCTTCAATCTTTGTGTTCCTTACTAAATTCCAGCAAACCTAACCTACATTCTAGCCATTTCAAATTCTAACTTTCAGCATAGTAAACCCAGAAATCCTAATCTTAAATTTCCAATAATTAAACCTTAAAATTTCAGTTCTACAAAATCTGAAATTTCAGCATTCCTAGCCAAAATCCAACATTGAAACTTGATATTCCAGTAGCCTAATATCAGTCATATTTCCTAATTTTGTGCCTTAACTACTAGTTAATAATTCTTCTATTTGTACTACATTATCTAGAAATCCTAGATTAATCATTGTTAAAAGCACTATAGAGTTAAAAGTATGATGGCTTTCATGTGATAGTAACAAATATGGTATGAGAACTTACTTTCCTATTTCACAGAGGCTGAATTACATTTTTGTAAGGCAGTGAGTTACATTTGGTCCATGTACGAAATACAGCTCCTGTGTATTGACTATGTTAAACATTAACGAGTTTGCTAATAAATAAGATGTACGGTTTTGACATGCCTTTAATAAATCTAAGTGAGATTGCCACTAATATTTGAAAGTTCCACTAATAGCTTGGTAAACAATGAATAATTTGGGTGACTGGCTTAATTGAATACCATATTTCATATAGTTTCTTCAAAATATCAGCTGTAACACGTAATATGAATTGTTGAAATTGTTTTCATATCTTTTAGATGAATGTTTATTTGTCTAAAGTTAATTTCAGGGCTGATGAGTGGAACGTTAATAAATGGGATTGGGAAGGGACCCTTAAAGTTATTAGCAAGGGTGAAGAGTGTGTTATTAGACTCGAAGATAAGACAACAGGTTATGTAACTTTTGAAATGCTATCAAGCTCATTAGCAAATGCTACTCATTGAAATGTTAAAGGTTATTTTTAATTGTTATTAGACGCAAATGAGATTTGGAATTTTGTATCACAGACTTTATCTTTCTTCTGATAAACCTTGACTAATTTGTCTCAGGTGAATTGTATGCTAGGGCATTCTTGAGAAAGGGGGAGCCACATCCCGTGGAATCTGTAATTGATAGCAGCAGGTCAAGTAAAGTTAGAATGATATTGATTCTCATCATCATTGAGATTCATTCTGTCATGACATGCATGCATTATGTGAAACTAATTCTTTTAGTTTGTGAAGCCTGAAATTGCAGCTTGGGTTAGGGAGAGAGGAAATGGAAACAATATGCGACAATTGGTGTAAAATCTACATAAAATTGGTGAAAAGGAAAATAAAATTGGTGATAGAGATCCCAGTAAGCAGAGAAGAACAGAGACAATATAAATATATGACGAGTACAATTAACCTGCAAAATTTTATTTGCCGGTTTCAGTAAAGAGTTTTCCATTTCATAAGGGGAAGGAATAAAGTTAAATATGCAACTAAAAGATCAATAAATACTGAATAGGTCAGGGAAGAAATCATAGTCCTGAAGTTATTTTCGTAAAATCTTCCTTTAGTTCTCCAATTCTGCAATCTAGCTTTCAATTTAGCTTTCTTCCTCAAGTTTTATGTAAACTATATTTTGTAGTATATTCAAAGGGATGTTTTTTCTTTTGCAGATATTTTGTTCTTCGAATAGAGGAAAGCATTGGTAGGCTATTGTTGCTAACTTTCAATCTGAGTGTGATGTTAACATTAATTTTGGTTGGACAGCTTTGTTCTGTATTGTGTGCCTTACTCAAGAATCCATTCATTTGCCACCAAATTTTTTGACTTGTCTGCCTCAAATAGCAAACCAGGAGACATGGAAATTAGTTCGTTTGGAGATTAAATTCAAGATTTCCCCTTTTCTCCGTAATTTTATCACCCTTCCAATATTTATTCAACTCTTAACTAAATAAAGAGTTGGCTTCCCTTTCCTCTTTGCATCAAGTAGAGAACTTTAAAGAGCTATGGTATACTCTGTTTTGAATCTGTGCCCATGGATATGAAATATCATCCAAATGGTAATAATACTGAACTTTGTCCACCTACTTATGGAAACTTCAGTGCTTGTTTGCTGGACAAATAGTTGTTGCTCTCCACAGCTATTGCTATGTGATTTATCACTGTCGAATAATTGTCATTGAGGATACTACACTTACTTTTTGCGATTCAGTATTACCGTGAGCAGCAGCATTAAGATCTAAAGCATTTACTGAAACCATGTGACTGGGACTTCTCAGAATTTGTTGCATTCACCATTGGGATTCTTGCTACTATTTATCCTCTCTGTTTTGATACTTTTACCATAAAATCTGCATTACCATATGAATTAATCTAATCTTTTAACCAACATTTTTATCTTGCTCTCAAAGCTACGAAATCTTGCTTTTTTGGTTAACATTTCTTCCATCTATTTGTTCTGTTTCCTGTGGTATTTCTTCTGATGTTTCTTTATGAAATTCATTTAACTTTCATGCTGACCAAATATTGCAATTCATCTCATTATTCAGAACTCGTGCAGGTGGTCGCATACGACGTGCTTTTATTGGCATAGGGTTTCGTGAAAGAACACAAGCCTATGACTTTCAAGCAGCCCTACATGATCACATGAAGTACTTTCTTAGCTACTTTTGCATGGTGTAATTTATCTATGCACGGTTTATGTGATTGTATGCAATTGATAGTTTTCTTCATAAATAATCATTTTAATTCCCTCTTCTCATGAATTTTTGCTTTAAGATATCTCGATAAGAAGAAAACTGCAGAAGAGATGGAACAGCAGTTTCAGAGCACTTCCTCAGTCGATTACAGTTTAAAGGAAGGGGAGACCCTTGTACTCCAGATAAAAAATGTAAGCAGATTTGCATCTTCTTTACAAATATATAGAAATTTGTTCCATGGAAGCTCGCAGAAATGTGTCTTACTAAGACTTGACAGTCAGAATGACCAATCTTTAGAAGAAAGAAAAAGAACCTCAAAACTTTCTTTTCATGGTTATCTCAGCAGAAAAATGTCTGCGGCTCGAAATCCAAGTTTTTCGAGCAGGATAATCTCTCCCCAGAGGCAAAAGGTGATCGGAAAGAACCTATACTTAGTATAAGGCCACCCCCAGCACCGCTTTCATCTGTCACTACTCAAAATTCTCCATCAAATACACCACCTAAAATCAGTCTTGACGGATCGCCTAAAGGGAAACTGACAAACGAGGCACAGAATGACAACAATGAGAAACATTCGGCCGACAATGATAGTCCCCAAGACATAGATGATGATTTTGGGGATTTCCAGGCAGCTGGTTAATGTGGCCTATGGACTGTGCAGTTAACGATTGGAACCAAAGCTGTGAAAATACTCTTAATCTTTATAGGTTGTTAAGATTATGGTGTACTGTATATGAGCTAATGAGATGTTTACTTAAGATACTGAAGCCTGCTGTAACTGAGTGATTTCTTATATTCTTTTTCTCCGGGCGAACTTGCATACGCGACAAAGGCAAGGTTAAACAATATAGTTTTTGCAGATTGCAGGTTTTATAGTTAAAAGGAAAGTAGAGGCCAAAAGTTTCACCGGTTGGGTGCTAGTAGTTATTTTTGTTGGGAAACCGGGCCCGGGGATTTAATCCCAGTTTCAACGAAATAATTAGGAAAATTTTTAGTAATTTTTGATTTCTATATTTCTAATTTTATAAAATAATTAATACATAAATATAATAAATTATGGATTGAAATTTATACTTTATTTTAAAGCTTGATTTTGTCTTGTCTTAATTTTTGAACCGTTTTTGAAATTAATCCATTTCAACCATTGTAAACGAACAAATATTCGGCCTCTAATAATATTCATAAAATAAGATAGAGAGAAAATTTCTTAAACTTTTATAGAGAGGTTTAAGCAAGAAGTGTTAAGTTCATAGAACTCAAG
>JAOTAW010000009.1:4166064-4176930 GCA_025629945.1 Erythroxylum savannarum | reverse complement strand
ACTGACTGGGTTGGAGAGCTTCGACACCAAAAATGCCCATAACAATATTATTAGAAGCCGTAAACACTTGTTATTGCACAAATTTATGTGTCAAATTGTCTTTGAAAAATCTGAAACTAACAAGTGTTCAACCAAAGAACTTTTCATTTTTTGGTACTTGGATCATGGCGTCCAAGTTTGAACCTCCACCCATATTTTTAATGCAATTACTCCTTCTCTAAGAAAAACAAACAATAATTTAGGTATGGGGTACTTGGTCACGACCATTACAGAGTACTATGGTGTTAATTACAATGGACTAACAAATCCATTTCAAAAAACGCCAAGGTGTTGAAGGAGAAGGCTAAAGAACAAAGACGCCAGAGCCGAGACATACGACGGATTCATAGACATTTCGAGGCTTAAGGTGTTCAACTTCCACCACCATCACCATCACCACCTCGATCACCATGACAGGTTCTATACCCTAATCCAATTTTATTGTTATTTTCAGTTATTCTCATGTTTCTCTTGTTTCATTATTCGTATTCCCATATTATGCTTTGTTTGTTTGTTCTTCTCACATTGAGGACAATGTGTTGTCCAAGTGTGGAGAGGGTTGTATGCATTAAATGTTTGTTATTTGAATGTGAATTTTGCATACTAGTTTGTTTAGGTTTGCATGATGTGATTCGTGTGAATGTGTCAATGGCTAGGACTTATCGATTTAACTGTTAACATAGTCTTTTAGGTTGCGAAGGTTTATTAACTTGTGAAATTAGTGATCTAGGTTACTTTGGTTAGATATACATGAAAATTAGGATATGATGTTAGTTTATTCACTATAGGAATTTGTCACACTCATTTATAATTTTAGGCTAATCAGATAAGTAGTATCGTTAGTATCTTTTTATGAGAATTAATAGCTAAAAGAAGTGAAGTAGGCAATGAAAAAAAGGTTTAAATCTTAATTAAATAACTATTCCGCTGGCCTTCTGGTTATGAATAGAGCTAGTAGTCAGTTGAGAATGTGATATAGCTGAGTAACAAGGGGACATTCATCACAAATGTTTTTCTTCGCGTCAAAAAGCTATAATGATATTCCAACCAAGCCGTTTAATAAAAACATGACCTGGTTGAGTAACCGAATCGACATTCATCACAAATGTTTGTCTTGGAGTAAAAAGACTAGGTTCATGGCAATAAAAATCAACAAAAAATAGTGTTTTGTCAAATAAACCTACCAATCTTTGTGAATAGCTTAAATTTTCATGAAAACCTACTTATGGATAGTTACAATGTTGATTGAGTGAATAATTATCAATGTGTGTGTGCAAGTGGTAGGGGTGAATAAACTTGACATTAAGGTCTTAATTAGTATGTATATTTAATATGAAGTACTTAGATACAGGTTTCACAAGTTAATATGTTAGAACAACTTGAGGGATCATGTTTGTAGTTAATTTTTGTTTCATGAAGGTTAATACCATTGTCTTATTATTGCAATAAGTGTGTTTTATTGTTAATTATGTTTGGTGTGTTGTGTTTTGTTTGTTTTAGCTTTACTTGAAGACAAGCAAAAGTTTAAGTGTGGGGATGTTGATAGTGGTAGATTGCATAATGTTTTAGGAGGTAGTTTAGTATGTGTTTAGTTGTTAACTTGAATAATTAGTGCATGTTTAGGTTAGGATTGTGTTGTTTAGTTAAACATTTTTTATTGTTTTATAGGTTAGAGTATGCCATTGAGCTTAAATTTTGTCTATTTAAGGTGTCTTTATATGTTTGTTAGTGTTTCAGATCAATTATGGAAGAATAGAGGAGAACTGGAGGAATCCCGAAGCAAAACTCAGGGCCACGATCGTGGCCAATGTGCCACTATCGTGATAGAAGCAAGATGAAGGAGCCACGATCGTGGCATCATCCACCACAATAGTGACAGATGGTACATGTCAAGGCAACGATCGTGGCCTACATGACAAACAACGTGCTTCGACTTTCAGAACTTTATTTTTTAGAGACATTTTGTACTTTTAGAGCCCGACAAAACCCCAGAGCTTGCCGTAATTAAAAAATAATATAAAAGGAAAAGAATAGAACCCTAAAAGAGAGCTTATATTCTGCCACTTTAGGAAAAGTTTCAAGATGAGAGAAGAAGAAGAGAGAGAAGAGGAGAGGGCTTTCGACGCTGCTGCCTTCTCGAGTCATCCTGATCCTATACAAATGATGTTCTGTTCATCTTTGTCATTTTCTTCATTGAATGTGTAAGATGAATATGACTATGTTTATGGTTGTGGATTGATGATGACGTTCTAACTTTTCTTTAGGGATTTAAACTTGATTCAATGTTAATATAGTCATTTTTTGTTATTTCGATTGGGTGTTATGATTGATTGCTGTAACTTCACGCTTCAGTAATAAATCGAGAGAGTGAATCGAATGCGAAATGATTATGTTGTTTAATGAGAGTTAAATATCTAATAGATCACACAAATTAAATCGACAATTGTATGGAGAGAAATCTCGTGTGAGACCCGGTAGTTTATTAGAAAGCTTAAGAACTGATTAGGTTGTCAGCTAATAGTTAATCGAGTGATTACAATTTCGGTAACTCAACTTAATTAGAGTTTAGTTATTATAACTCGAGAGAGAATAATCCATCCTACGATAATCTAGAACCGACACCACAATAACACAAAAGTGATTAAGTTAGCATTGATGATCAGATAAATCCCTCTCTCATAATTTGATAAATTTGCTTATGTGATTTCCCATTATGAATTTGATGTTGCTCAATATTCAATTTCTTGCGTTAATTTCATGAATTAAATTTCTGTCACTCACCTTCATGTGTTTACTTTGTTGTTCAGTTTTTATTTTCATTTTATTAAATTTTTAGCCTTAGATAACTTAGGATTAGATTAGTTGACAACTCCTCATGGGATTGACACCTTACGTACTACAATTCACGACCTGTACGCTTGCAGTATATTGAGGGTTTTAAATAGATTAAAACTTGCCAATCGCTCTAATGAATGGTTAGATCGATACACGGTGTCTTCAATGTTGTTAGCAATATGATATTATGGACTTACTCATTAGAAATTGAAAACATAAGATTAATGAAATGGGTAAATGCTTAGTTTTGACCATCTTTTTCTATGCTAATTTAGATTATATTAAATATTAAGCCAATTATATGCTAACATTTTCCTCTATCCAAATCATCATTTTTATCAAAATATTCCTTATTGTTTTACAATATTTTCAGTAGTCATTTTTAATCGGTAAAGAAAATTTTTGGTACCATTTTGTCCCGATAAAAATGGGACTAAGTGCAAATCTTGTTCATATCTACATCTATTAGCCAAAGTTACTATATAGTGCAAGAGAGTAGAGTGATAGGAGGTAAAAATACACATCAAGAAATTGAGATAGATAAGGCAAAAGTTGAAGCAATAGGAAACTTGTACCATCTACATCGATCAAAGGATATACTAGATTTTATAAAATTTCATGAAGGATTTCTCTAAAATAGCTCCACCCTTAACTGACTTCCTTCATAAGAATGTGCCCTTTAACTTTTTTCCATCTTGTTTGTAGGTGTTCAAAATCCTGAAACAAAAGCTAATCAATGCCCTTATTATGGAAGCACCATATTGGAATCATCCTTTTGATCTTATATGTCAAATAAATGACTACACAATTAGAGCAGTGCTTAGACAAAGAAATGAAAAGCATACTATGCCATTGAAACATTTAACGAATGCTCAAAAATTACAGCACCACTAAAAAGGAACCTTCGATTATAGTATTCGCATTGGATAAATTCATATAATGTCTTATATTGTCTAAAGTCATTCTCTGCACAAACCATTAGGTAGCTTTACTGCAAAAAGAGACGTTAAACTAGATTGACTAGATGGATCCTTTTGTTATATGAATTTGATTTGGAGATTAGGGATAAAAGAGGACTAGAAAACCTAGCAGTTGACCATCTATCTTTATTAGAGAACTCAAATATGGAGGATTTAGATGAAGAAGACATGGATGACTACTTCCTGGACAAAAGATTATATTTTGTATAGGTATTTAGTCACATCCCTTAGTTTGTAGATTATGCTAAATGATTAATCACTAAAGCTAGATGATTCTCTAAGAGCATATGGAACCGAGTATAAAATACCAATTTAGATGATACCGTATAGATTAGCTTTCAAGAACATGTATCACCTACCAATTAAGTTAAAGTGAGACTAAAAGGTGGTGAAAATATTCAAACGGCAACATGACCTAAAGCATGACCATGTCTTAGCCCATCTTCTCTTAAAGAAAAGTTACAAAGAAATTAATAACCCAAGACAAAGGCACATCAAAGCCCGTGTAAGAGGACAAGGTCATCTTTTAGACCATGTCAAGAAACTCTAATATTGAGTATTTTTATTCGCTTCCATTTTAAACCTGGGCTTTAGCTTCTAAGAGGTAGAATTACACCAATTTTGAGCATAGAGTTATAGAAGCTCTGGGAATAGTAGAATTACACCAATTTTGAGCATAGAGTTATAGCAGTCCAAACCAAATTGTACAAGGTTATCTTGTGAGAATGGACCCTTAGAGGAGATCCCTGCAAAAAGCATTTTTAAGGATGAAATTCTCTGTCCATTTTATCCTGTCCCTACCTTGTCTCATAAATCTCAACTATTTATTTATGCAAGACCCACACAAAATCTACATAAATAAATAGCTGAAATTTATAGTACAGGATAAAATGGACAAAAAAATCCTGACTCATTAAAGAGTCATATCCATATGCGGTGTCTTCAGAGTTGTTAGCATTAAGATATTATGGACTTGCTCGTTAGAAATTGAAAACATAAGATTAATGAAATGAGTAAGTGCTTTATCTTGAACAACTTTTTCTGCACAACAAAGGTCGACAAGGATTAACTCTCAAGCAAAACCCTACAGCTGGCCAGAGCACAAACTTCTGAGAATCAATTCTAATTTAATGAGCTTGAATTACACACTTTGCTTTTTGTATTAAGATAAATCCTGAATATGCTACCACAAAATCAACAGAATGTGTCACTGAAACTACAGCAGTAGCTTTAGTTAGCCATTTACACGTGCCTACGAAACCAAACCATCTGTATCTAATCAGAACCAAATCCTACAAGATATTATACAAATTTCTGATCAGATATCTAAGCAACTCGTAGATTCAATAAACCAGTCCCAACAATACACGAAACAAGGGCCCAATTGCAGTAGTAGGACAACTGGTCTCGCAATCTTTTCTGTACACCAAAAGCAGATTCCTAACCGCAGACGTGGTCTGGGGCTCATCAGATCACTAAATTTGGGATCAGCGTCTACCCTATAATTCCAGATAGCTGCCAAAGTAAAGAAAAGGTAAAACATCAGTCAAATAGTAGAAAAAAATATTATTTACGTCCTGCTAATATCCAAGATCAGATAAAATGTCGGTCACACAGAAAAAATTATTATTATTTCTTGCTAACATCAAATACCGGGCCAGAAGAAAGCCATAGAGATACCTTAATTGACAACTGACAGCAGAAACAAGTCATTACTGTGGTAATTTATCAGAAGTAGTACGCTTATCAAAGAACAAACAATTAAATAACTTGAAAATAATTCACAAAGTATGCTCGTGTAATGTTTTATGGAATAGGCAGCTATGTGACACTAAAAGACGCAATGTTTAGTTAGTCCATATGTGAAGTACAAAACTATTAGGATAACAAATATAACAGACAATAAAATGCCAGAAGGGCAGCAGTTAACTGAAAAACAATGTTTAGAAAGCAAAAATGCTTAAAAAACCAAAACCATCCGCAAATTACCCAGCTTGCGTGTGATTCAGGCCATTACAAGGCAACTCAAATGAGCCATATCCATTTAGGTCATGCTTGAATTATAACCTACAGTTCTAAAAATTATAGCATATAAAATTGCATTTTAATCGATGTGATCCTTCGTTGATTTTGATAGCAAATTTATACAATCAGTAGTCCGCAAACAAACATCAAGAGAAGATTTTGTTGTTAATGCTCTCACCAATCACCACTTCAAAACAGTGCATAAGACTTCACTTTATTTAGTTAGTTAGCATTAACAGAAGTGGAGAAAGGACTAGGGACATGACATGGAAGAATATACACTATACATCAAGTTCCGACCCATGTTACAGCTTTTTCATGGTCTTTGTTCTGTAAAAGTCATAAAAACACCATGAACTTCCTAAAAGTAACATGTATACTATTTTTTTATTTATTAGGCACAGGTGTTACTTAAAGCCAGTACCTTGCACTCCCCTCCAACAAAAAACGAAACTAACCACAAGTCCCATTACAAGGGCATCCAACCAAAACTTTTGGCATATGATGTATTTATAAATAATTCATTCTTAATATATGATAAACAGCATTCTCTCAGCATCTCCCCTTTATTTTAAAAAGAAAGGTCTCATGCAGAAAAACACACAGAAATAGTATGAGGGAAAAAAAGTATAAAGCCAAAAGAGACAGTTGCTCTTCCATAAACTTTAAAACACAACCTAGAAACAGACAAATGTGAGAACTGAAATTAAATGTTTATATGTCTATGATATGATCACATCAAAAATGAGAATTAAATAGCATTTCAAAGAAAATTAAGGATAAACACCAATTAATGACAAACAAGAGCCTAATGACTCCAGATATGAAGCCACTGTAGAACCTTATTCGACAAGGTTTCAGGCCGTAACAACATTTGCAAAGTAAACAAAGGTACAAACACTTAAATAAGAAGTGTGTAGTATTCGTTTGATGCTATACAATATTTAGCGCAGCATATTTTCTACATTGTACAAGAGTTTTAGCCAGTTTTTATTTCACATGGCAGCAGTGTCATTGCAAGAGGTGAACATGTAAGAGATTTGCAGTAATGATAAACCAATTCCATAACAAATTTTATGCAATATCATTTCTTTGTAGGAGCTTCTTTCTTTTACTTATACTCAAGTATAAGCAAGTCAATTCCCAAGTATCATAATATAACATAGAACTGTCATTAACCACTATTAACCTTCAACAGCAGCAAACAACACATGCTTATGAGAACAACAACAACAATATATGAACACTGAAAATCCCAATTCCATCTTATACTCTATATAAGCAATTAAAAGATCCACAGTCATAACCATACGTCTGCTCAATTAAAAGGTTCTCCAAACCTAGAAACTGCTATCATGTATATAGTTCTTCTGAATCCAAAGCGCTGGTCAAAATTCTATGTCATAGACTATCTATTTGAGCATTAAATTAAAGTAGAAACACCAACACCTTTCATTATCCATTCTTGAACAAAACACAATTACTTCGATAAATTTGGCTCTCACAATCAATTATTCCAATTACTTATGGCAAATCCTTATCCTAATCACAATCTTCACTATCTACTCACTAAATAGTCAATTCATGAGAGAAAGCGAATAATGCCTATACAGTCAATCTCATAGTTGATACCTATCATAAGACAAAAAAGCATTACAAACTATATACAAAACAAAAGTAGCTTCAGATCTTAGTAGCAAGCATAGCAAAGTAGGTTTACCTGAACTACCGAAGCCCTTAGTTTAATTCCCTACGTCAGATCCAGATGCTGAGGAGCTATCACTATCAGTGTCTGCAAAAAGGGAATGCATAAACCAAAAAAAAAAAAAAATCATGAATACCAACTTGTGAGACTAGTATAATATAGCAACTAAATAAACACACAAAATACCGCTTGAAGAAGATCCAGAATCACTGCTGGAGCTACTTGAACTACTAGACCTACTCCCATCATCTCCCTCTTTTCCATCTTGAACAGGGGATGAAGTTGAAACATTTCTTTCATCTACCAAAAGGTAAGAAAACTGTCAAATGAAAATTGAACAGAATATCAGAAGTTCCATTGGATCACATAACCTAGTCAATTTCACCTGTTTTGTTTTGTTTTGCAGTATCTGCAACAACTGCTGCCAAAGTCTACAAAGAAACAAGAACATAAAAAACATTTAGCCACTGTGCCTTCCTAAAATAATTGAAGACTAAGGTAATAAGGTAACTTTACCTTCACCTGGACATTCTGTGCAGCTTCAGCTCTGGCTTGCATCGCAAGTTCTGCTTTCCGCTTTTTCTTGCTAAGACTCTTTTTATAGTTGGTTACAAACCTGTCTAGCTCCCAAAGAGTCTCTGCATCGACACTATCAATATCCACCTCAATCTCATCATCATGCTGGAAAAGTGCTGAATTTCTCTTTTTAATTATCTGTACAATATTGTCCAACTTCTCAGAAGGTAAGCTCTGGAGGTTTGTGCTAAGCTTTTGTTTCTCCTCATAAGTCATGTCCCTTTTATTTGGATCTTTGGCTTTAGGCTTCTTCGGCGCAGGGATTCTTCCTGAAGGAGTAGTACTAATGGCTCTAGATCTAATGTCAAAATGTGGATATGTCATTGATTCTGATCTGTCCAAAATCCTTCTCATATCAAGAGGTGGAAGAGGCAACGGAGGGGCCTTTCTTGACGTTGGTGTGGGAAAGCCCAAGTCATAACTAAGAGCAAACCTCACCTCACGATCATAATCTGCCTTTATTGTAAGCCACTTGTCTTCAAATATATTCAGCAACTGCTCTGCCATTATATGAACATCTTGCCCTTTGGGATTATACGTCAAAGCATTGTGAAAAGTAAGTCTGACATCCTCTGCAAACTCTTCAGGCGACTTGTACCAATTCTTGGTCAGCTTTGATTTTACTGTTCCCAAATCCATAGGATGTGTGATAATGGAAAAGTAATCATGCAAACCAAGACCTTTCACATCAACTGGAGTATTAAACACCCAACCATGCTTATGCTTCATCAACTTTTCAAGCAAAGAAGAACAACTCTTGAAAATTTTAGTGCCAGGTCCAAACCCATGACCCAGATCTCCTCTCCCTTGCTTTTTCCCATTCAACTTTGACTTTTTGTTACTCTCTGCCGGTGGAAACTTGTCTTTGGCCAATAAAAATTCAGAATTTCTATAGAACTGATTGGCTTTTGGAGTCCTCTTCTCTTTCTCCACATTCTCGCCAATGCTCTGGCTCTCCAGCACAGATATGCTAAGTTGATTCAAAGGCCTAGACTGCCTAGGTGTAGGAGTAGGAATAGAAGTACTCTCACGAGGAACAACCACTGAGCCAACATCCGCAGTAACCCTCTTCAGCCCATTACTTACGCCGTCATTTATCAATATCTTTGGATTACTAAAACCACCAACACCAAGTTGAACTTCTTTAGCCTCAATCCTTTTTACCAAACTCCTAACCACATCAAGTTCACTCTCCAACTTCCTTCTCAGCTCTCTCATTTCCTGTTTTGACTTTGAAGCCAAATTTATCTTCACCCTGTCATCTGATACTTCCTCGGCTGGCCCATCACTGAAGGGAGCATCTCGAGCATTTGGCACTTCTACAACTGGCTGTCTATTCAAACTTGAAGAATCATCAGGAGTCGCATTCAGTACTGAAGCAGGCGGTTGCTGCGTTAAATTCACTTTGTCCACAGTTGAGGGCTGCAATTCTGGATTTTGAATTGAGGTTTCCTCAACAATTTTTTGGTTGTTGTTATCAACATCAGCATCATGGTTGCTGTGGTCATTATCCTCGTCGCCACCTTCAGACGTGAGCAAAGTAGCAGTGGTGGCAGTTGCTGCAGTATTGTTAGCGTTGGTGGTCGGGGTTGTTAAGCTTTGGATGTCCTCCTTATTGACGTCGCTGTAATTGGTAGCATCAGCACCGGTCGTGGTGGTGGTGGTGGTGGGGGCGGCGGCAGTGTTGAGGGAGGTTAAGTTGGTAAGGTTCTTTTTAAAGGCTTTTCTTGTATAAACCTTGTTCTCACTGTATCTCTGCTTCTCCCTTGCTCCTTCACTTCCTCCTCCCTCTCCTACTACACTCCCCGAAGCCATACATGTAAGTGCCCCCAAAACCCTAATTTCTTCACCGGCAAATCTGACTCAAATTACTAGGCTCAAACTAGGGTTTTTCCCACCCAAAACCCCAATTCTGCCCCCAAAAAACCCAAATCAATCACAACTCTAACCCAACAGACGACAATAAACAAAGAAGCTTATTCGATCTAATCTCACCTGTAAAAGACAAATACAAGTACACACTTTACTCGCTCTCTACCACCAGCAGATTCATATATGACCATAGATAGATGTACAGAAGAAGGTTGAAGAAGTAAAATTTGGTACTATGAAAAGAGACTGAGATTGAGACCCGATTAGGGTTTGGAGGCCGTTACCTTATTTACGATTCGAGCAGATCTTCAAGTATCGTTTCGCTCTCTCTGAAAAAAAAAAAAACCCACTTCTCTCTCTATATCCTTATCTCACAGGTGTACGGTTGATATGCGTTCGTCGTGGTGGGGAAGCATGATGTGGGAAGCGTAGACTGACGCGCACTTGAATGCACGTGGCGAACACTGGAGTTAAGGAGGGGAAGAGCGTGGGGAAGACGGGGTTGTTGGGGCGTGGAAGGATTGGTGGGGTATTGGTATTTGGTATAGCTTATTTATGTAATAATATGTACTAGTCATTTATAAGCAAACTAACTATTCATCCACTGATGTTGCTAATACCACTCTTTAAGATCCTTTTTATCATTTGGTCCCAACTCCCCCTTATACTCCTCTGAGTCCAAATCTTCTATCTAATTTTATGGTGTCTTATTCTGTCTCATGAATCTCAGTCATTCATTTATATAAGTCCTGTAAATGAATAACTAAAGACAAAATAAGACACTATAAAATTGGACAGAGAATCTTTTGTCCCTACTCCTCTTGCCTTAATTCA
>JAOTAW010000009.1:4130053-4142421 GCA_025629945.1 Erythroxylum savannarum | reverse complement strand
CCGCGTGTCCAACGCGTGTCCGTGTCGGACACGTGTCGGACACACGGACACGGCAACATTTTGCCGTGTCCGTGCTTTAGAGTCCTTGACCCTTTATCACTTTAGCGAATCTGTCAAACCATGCTTTTGGAGACTGTTTCACCCCATACAATGATTTCTTTAGCTTACAAACTTTTCCTTCCTCCCCTTGTTTACAAAACCCTAGTGGTAAGGTCATAAAGACTTCTTCCACTAACTCACCATTTAAAAAGGTAATTTTTTGTCAAATTGCTGGAGTGGCCAATCTAAGTTGGCTACCAAAAAGAGTCAGACTCGTATTGTATTCAGCTTTGCCACAGGTGCAGAGGTCACTGTGTAGTCAATACCATAGGTCTGAGTAAAACCTTTTGTAACAAGTCATGTCATATACCGTTCCACCGTACCATCCATCTTATACTTTACTGTGAATACCCATTTGCATCGCACTGGTCTTTTTCCTCTCAGTAACTCCACATCCCATGTCTCATTCTTTTCAAGAGCCTTCATTTCCTCCAATATTGCTCCCTTCCACTCAAGGGTTTGAAAAGCCTCATGGATATCTTTTGGGATTACGATCCTGTCAAGGTTAGAGGTAAAAGCATGATATTTGGTAGATAAGGTATTATAGGACACAAATTTTGAGATAGGATGAAGAGTACAAGAACGTGATTGTTTTTTCAGAGCAGTAGGGAGATTTAGGTCATCAAAATTTATTACCTAGTCATGGTGGGTTGGATTCGTCACTGGGCCTGACTCCTTTGGTGCTTCGGGTGTGAGGTTCTCTTGAGATTGTGGTTTTCTCGTCCTTGAGTAAACCAACACTTTTTTTTGTTTCTTTTGATCTTCCCCCAAAATTGCTAAAGGAACTTCACTTGGTGAGGATTCTATGGGTCCACGAAGAAGGAACTCAAAATGCACGAACCGAGCTTCATTCAAGTGCACCCCCTGAAGTGAGGGCGGCGAGTAGGGTGTGGTTTCAAAGAATGTCACATCACAGCTAACGAACATGCGACGGGTGAGGGGGGTCATAACATCGGTAGCCTTTCTTAGTAAGGGAATAGCCAAGGAAGACACATTTAATGGCTCGTGAATCTAATTTGGTGCAATTATGAGGGTGGACATGAACAAAGGCGGTGCACCCAAACACTCTTAATGGCAAGTCAGAAATGAGTCTTGAGAAAGAAAAAGATTCCTGAAACTTTTGAACTGCTGTGATAAAGTAGAGGATACGACTAGGCATCCAATTGATTAGATAGGTGGCTGTAAGAATAGCATCCCCCCAAAAAGTTTTAGGTAAATGGGCAGTGAAGAGTAAGGCTCGTGCAACTTCAAGGATGTCTCAGTTTTTTCTTTCAACAATCCCATTTTGTTGAAGTGTATCTACACATGAGGTTTGTAGGATTATGCCATGCTCTTAAAGGTATGTGCCTAACACTTTGTTAAAGTACTCAGTACCATTATCAGTATAAAGAATTTGAACATTGGTTTGAAATTAGGCATAGACCATACAATGGAAATTCATAAAGACTGAACAAACATCAATCTTATCACATAAGAGGTATACCCAACAAAGACTTGTATAGTCATCAATAAAGGTGACAAACCACGTTCTATTTGGCGTATGGGATGACCCCCACAAATCACTATAAATCATAATGAATGGTTTGGATGTTTGTATATTGATCTAGGAAATTGTGCCCTTTGGTGTTTTGCAAATTCACAAATTTCACACTAAAAATCAACAAACTGTTTATTCAAGAAAAGGGATGGACACAAACGTTTCATATAATGAAAATTAGGATGACCCATCCTAGAATGCCATAATAAAAGTTCACTATCTTTAGAAAGAAATGCAAAACCACAACCAGTCTTAACATGATACTGAGTAGTGTGACGTCAGTCACATACAATCTCCTCCTCAAAGTAGTAGAGTTTCTCACATTTTTAGCACTGCCAATCGTCTTCCCTAATGATAGATCCTGAAAGGTTCAATAGGAAGGGGAAAAATTAGCTAAACAATTCAATGTCTTAGTCAATTGGCTTATAGATAATAGGTTACAAGCTAATTTAGGGACATGAAGGACCGAATCAAGAGTAATAGAGTCAGATAACCAAATACTCCCTTCGTCGGCTACCGAGAAGATAGAACCATCTGCAATTTTAACCATTACATTCCCAGAACAAGGTGAATATGTAGTAAATAAATGATAAGCATTATTCATGTGATCAGAGGCTCTTGGGTCAATAATCCATGGAGTATGAACACAAGTACTTGAGGCTTTTAGGCAACTACCTCGCTGGGCTAATGATCCAAAAGCAGATGATTGACTAGATGTTTGGAAAGTCGAGAACAACTAATAGAGTTTCTCCAGTTGTTCAGAACTAAAGCTATCGCCATTCTTCTCTCCTTGAACCTTTTCCATCTATTGGTTTAATGTGGCTTGATAACCTCGATTTTTCTATCTGGATTTTCAATCTGCCGATTTTTCGTGTATTTCCCAACACACTTCTTTCAAATGGCCTGGTTTTCGACATTGTTCACACCAAAGATGCCCTTTCTGCTACTAGGGCAGAGGATTCATGTGCTTCTTTCTCCTTCAACATGACTTGCCACCAACTCTCCTCATGGCACACCTCTGCAAATGCCTCTCTTGTCAAAGGCAAAGGGTGTTGACTCAAGATTTGGCCCCTCACTTCATCGAGTTCTCAATTCAACCCTACCAGGAACTCAAAGATATGTTCGCTTTCTACCTTCATCTTGTAGCGTGTACTCTCGTTAGGGTATTCCCAAGCCTCATCTGAACTCAGATCGAGCTCTTGCCAAAGCCTCACCATTCCCATATAATCCTAGGTGACTTCACTTTCGCCTTGTTTCAATTGCCACAGCCTAGTCTTGATCTCGAAGATTTGGGAAGCATTTTTAACGTTCGAGTAGGTCTCCCGAATGGCCTACCAAACATCGTGTGCTGTCGCAAAAACAAGTAGGTCTTTCCAATTGAGGGTTGCACAAAGTTCACCAGCCATGCGATCACCATTGAATTTTCAGAGCTCCAACGTTGCAGAGCCGACGCCTCGGTGGTGAGTGTTTTCTTCGCCTCTCCGGTAAGATAGCCCATTTTCCTTTTCCATCTATCATCAACTTCATTTATCCTTTTCGGTAGTTTCTTCCATTTAGTTTCTCAACTGTGAGATTAAAGGAGGAAGACTCCAAATTTTGTGTGCCCAGGGTAAAGGACACCTCCCTCTCGTTATCGAGAGCTTCAGAGGGAATGGAGCTGCTGGTGGCATCAATCATTGAGGAAGGCGGTCACACCCGCTCTGATACCATGTAGGAAAATAGAGTGGAACAAGAACGATACAATAAATTACGTGGTTTGGTTAATTCAACTTACATCCACGGGAAAGAACAACTTCTATGATATTTCTTCATACTTTTTTTCTATACAAGATATAGAGTTTTCTAATGTACAAACAGGATTCTAATTTAGGAAAGAAACCCATTTACGGAAGGATATAAATTAAGAGAAATTGCCTCCAATTTAGGAAGATCAAAATAGAAGGCAATCCCTCAATCTCGTGAATTCCACAAGGTGGTACTAATATAACAACTCAACATGATAATCAATAATGGGTGCAATCATATAACTCAGACTAACGAAAGCACCCTAAACTGTATGACAAGTGCTACAATCTGAAATCCAGGGGAAGAAAGAGAAATAAGGGACAGAAAGGAAGAAGCAAGGAATAGGGCATTAAATCAAATATGGGGTAGAAATACTAATTCAATTAGAATTCTATATGAATTTCTTCAAGATTTCAACTACAAGTTAAATGACTCAAAGCTAGACTTGTTTCTAACATATGTTCGGTAATATCCTTATTTGGTAGTCGAGTACCAATCAACCAAAGACCTTCTTGAAGAGAAATAAAGCCCACAAAGACTCCAGCAATTCATAATAAAATGAGCATGCTTAAAAGTTAAGATTCAGTTCCACAATCTTTGACCTTAACACTGGAAAAGCGTGTTGTTGATAAAAGGCACCAAAGAAGAGTTCATGGGCCTATGTTAAAGAATTAGTTATCAGTAAAACATTTTCACAAGCACTATCTACTCTGTAAAAACACATAACGGCCTTGAGAAGTTGAGATACTTCCAGAAAGAAGTTGAAAGAGCTACCCTCCAAATATAGTTGATATAAATAGGCAAGTAAAGAGGAAATAAATCCTAATGACAGCTTCAATCAGTATTTCTATTTTGCAAAATACTTATCAACTTGAGAGATCTAAACCAATCATTTCCATTAATCATGATACTGACACTCGCAAGTTGTCAATTTCAAAGGAAAAATAAAACATAAGAACAAAGAGCACAACTGTCTTGGTCAGGAAAAATGCTTTGGGTTGGCAGAAAAAACATAGCATAGATAGCAGTTCATATCCTTGACAATTAACTAAAAGAAAATAAGGACCTTCCATTTCCTCAGCCTTTCATTTTCGTCTTCCAAACGGGAAACTTTGTTTTCCAACTCATTTGTGTAAGCCTGTCAATTGAAACAAGGGGAAATAATGAGCCAAAAACAATGGGAAAATGATGGATTTGAAAGACAAAACTAAGTGGATAGTGACCTGCTTACGGGCTCGTGAACGAGCAGAAGATTCCCTATTCTTTATAATCCGTTTTTGCCTCCTCTCAGCAGACTTCTCAATCATAAAATGTGTTGTACCCCTCTTCCTTGCAGTTGATTGTGTATCTAATAGTGTTCCTATCAGAGGAGATGGTAAAGCCACCTGGTTGTCAGCATAGGGAACATCCATCAAAGTATCAGTCCCCCTGAGAAGTGGTTGTGGAATAGGCTGGCCTGGTATAAAGACTCCCATCATGCTTTGTTGTTCAAGCTGATATTGTGGATGGGTAAATGGCATCCATTGACCTTGTTGTGGGAACTGTGTAGGTATATTTGCATCAAACCCAGCAACAGGAACAAAATCTTTTTTATCCATAGATTCCTCTGCTACAATTCCTGCTTTGACTAGAAAATCCTCCAAGGTCATCGCCCCCAACGTAGGTTGTCGTTCCCTAGACTTCTTTTCCCTACTATTTTTGCTTTGTTGAATATCTCTCCGGACATCATCAACAGTTTTCTTGCTCAATGAACTAGTTAATGAAAGGCTTGCCTGATGCTGCAGAGCAATTTGATTGGCCAATTGTGTGCCCTCAACCTCAATACCAAAAGACTGATCAGCCTCAGCAGTCCATACATTCTTGAGATGTTCATCAAGGTTCATACTGCTCAAGGGTTTCCCTAAGTCACCCAATTGGTTCTGAACCTCATCCAAAGTGAGGTTGAAATTTGTCACACTAATGGCAGGTACTAGGACTGTTTGCCATTACTACTGCCATCAACCTGAGATTCCATTGCATGCATCCCCATTCAACAATCCTTAGCTTAAGAACTCATTTTGAATCTCAAACTCACAGTTATTAATATCACTTCATTCATCCCAACTATGCATTAAAAGCAAGCGAAATAAGTGCCCAAGAATCCAGCCAAAAATGAGAACCTGAAATTACGATCAACATAACCTATCTTAAGTCGTTCCCAATTCAGACGACCTTTAATATGAATCAGGTGAACCAAGGGGATGCTTATCATCCCTTTCTTTGCCATTAAAATAATTTTTCAAAATTATCTTTGAGACCCCAAAACACCGCCCAGAAAAATGAACTAGCACTACATAAGAAATTAAGTCCCATCACTCAAAAAAGCGAATGATCAACACTAACAAATTGACTCCACGCAGAAAAAGGACTCAAATCCCGTTCTTAGAACCTCGAATCAGTAATCACAATTCACTGGAGCTTCACAGAACTATCCAAATTTAAAGACAGAAATTACCCTAGGGAATAGACCGAAAAAGATAAATACTAAAATAAAGCAGTAAAGAAGAATCATGTCATAATCGAAACTCAAAATGCATGGAAAGCTCCGTTACCCCAAAAAAAGTAGCCAGAGAAAGAAAAGACTATAAAACAATAAAGACAATGAAAGAGCATCTCTACCCAGCAAACATAAAAGGGAATCCACCATTCTCAAAAACAGCACATTTAAAACTAAGAAACCCAGTGCATAACAATAGAAAGGAACAGTTGCATGAAACGCAGAAATGAGAGAGAAAAAGCGAAAATGCTTCGAAGAGTTAGAAGAAGCAAAATGGATTGCATGATTGTCCAAACAGCAACAGAGAAAACCAGTTTGCAAGTAGAAACAAAGTCCCTCATACTAAAACTCCCAAATGCTACTTAAAAATCAAGATTTCTTTTCCCAGAAATAAAAAGAAAAGATAAGGAAACAAACAAGACGCTCCAGAAAGAAAGCTTAGAGAGGCCTAAAGGGGAGAGAGAGGAAGTGAAAAGAAAACTTACTTCGGTGGTTATGTTTAGTATTCAAAGCCAAAATCAGCTCTGCTGCTTCTTCATCTTCTGCATATTGCACCAGACCAGACCGGCTGCGTAAATGAAATATAAATAAATGTTCAGTTTTCTATTTTTCTTTTAATTGGCCAATTTCGGTCTTATTTTTATGGTAAGAGCGGCCTCATGTGATAATCGTGGGATTATCCAATTAATTAGGTCTACTGCGCCACGTGTTTTCTTGTCCTTTCACCAATTCATTTGCTGGCCAACCAACATGGCATATCTTTAAACAAGGAAACCGTTACAAATATTTTTCTTAAAAAATTTATAAGTGCAAAACGCGCTCACCGGATATGAGCGCGCTGGATAGCTGCCAGAAAACCTTGAAATGGACCTAGACGATATTGTGGGACCGGAACAGTAGAATTGTGTGGACCCAAAAGAGATAGTTGGTTTTTGTCCAGCAGTGAAGATTCTGGAAGCTATTGGATGTACGGTCCATGATTAGCCCTTGAAAAGCGCACACATGGCACTCTCTTGTAAGTTATAGTTCCTCGTTCCTTTTCTTTTTTTTTTTCCTTCCTCGTCTACAATTTCACTTGAATCAAAGTAATCGTTTTGTACCGGTCAAAAAATAAAGCAATATTTGTTTCATCGATACCAGCTTTTAATATCGATCGATACTAGTATTTTTCATTTAGTACTAATCGGTACGTACAATACCGGGACATATCGATCTGTACCATACATTTCAGAAAACTTACCCCCCGTTTGGTTACTGTCCCCGTGAATGGGGACAGTGGACAGGACATTAAAATCCTGTCACTTGAGCGTGTTTGGTTACTGTCACTCCCGGTTTTGTCATCTGCCACCGACAGACAGCGACAATATTTTCTGTCTAACTCAAAACCGTAAGACTGGCGTCTGTCTGACTCTGCCTCCGCCTCTTCATTCTTCGTTGGACTCATTTGCCCACGACTCATCTGCCTCCGCCTCTTCAGTCTTCGTTGTTTTCTTCCCCAACTCCGGCTCTCCCCCGACTGTTGTTCGTCTTCGTCCCCGACTGGTCTTCATCCCCGACTGGTCTTCGTCCCCGACTGGTTCTTCCCTCCAGATCTCGACGCATCTCTTCCCTCCAGATCTGTTCGTCTTCGTCCCCGACTGGAAATCCTCCCCGACTGCTCTGCCCTCCGGATCTCTTTGTGTTCGGGTTTGATGAATTCTTCTTGATTTTTTTTTCCTTTAACTGGTTCTCTGTTTTGTTTTGTTCTTCGATGGCTTCTTCTTTGTTGGTTTTCTCAGAAATTGGTTCTCTGTTTTGTTTTCTCAGCCTCTCGCTTGGCCAGAATCACATATTCCATCCCACCAACTCTGTTGTTGGACCTTGTACCCTCCTCACCCAACCAAACCCCGTCAACACTCTCAGCTCAGTTGCTCAAGTCTTCCACCAGCTCACTCCCTCTCCAAGAACTACTTCTTCTTTCACCTTCCCCTTCTCGAAAATCAAGAACCCGCCTCTCCGACAGGCTTGAGATGGCGGAGGATGTTGCCATAGAGCCAAATGCATCTCGCAGGAGATGCAGAAGCAGGGGCAATAAAATTGGTGCATTGGGATGCGCGTCGCCAAGAAGCCACCGAAAGTTGAGGAGAAGAGTAGAGAAGAGTGAGATTTGGTTGGTTTGATGGATGAGGTTAGCAAAGTGAGGAAGAGAAGGCATAGTGGCAAGTCTAAGAAGGAGAAACTCTCCTTGCCAACTTCTTTTCCTTCTTCAAGTTACGTCCCTAGTATGTTTCTTTCTTTTATAATGAATAGATGCTAATCTAAATTTGATAGCGTTCCTTCTATGGATCGACAGTGCTTTTTTTTTTACTTTGTGATTCAGAAGTTGAAGATAGCGATGGAGGCAATTTGGATGCAATTGGGATGGTCATATTTATGATCTGATTATGTGGAAAGACGTGGCAAAATCAAGTCTTTGGTTTGGTCTTGGTTGTCTATGCTTCCTAACTTCTTGCTTTGCTAAAAGAATTAACTTTATGTGTGTATATCTTGTTTTGACCATTCCCATATTGGCTTTGGTTAATAGTAATAAAGCTATTCAATTTCATGTTTTTCAGCATTTTCTCAGTGATATCCCAACTCGGGCTTCTGTTTCTGGGTGCGTCATTCTTATCCATCACATTGTCATCACTTCAGTAACCTGCCACCTTCAATAATGGTTTGCTAAATATGAATCTGCTGTTGATGTGGCAGCTGAGAGCACAAAATGCTGGTTGGTGGAGGCATGGCAAGCATGCTCTCATAAGAAGATTGTGGCAGCATCTGCAATTTCAGCTTTCTGGAATCTATCAAGTATCAAAACCCGTATTTTCGCTGGTAAGAATGAGTTTTAATTTATTGTGTGTTTATAAAAATCCTGACAGAAGTATTATGGTATTTTGATATAAGAGAAAGTTGCACCTAGCTCTTCAATTGCCATAAGATCAAACCATTTGAACAGTACAACTGCAGCCAAATTTTATGTGTTTTGATTCTGTTTGCAGCATTCATATCTTTGGTTATTCTGCGCTGATGCTAGAACCAAATGATCGCAATGCAGCAGGAAGGAGAAGCAGAACAAGTAGAACAGGTGCCAGATGATCGAGCGTTAGTGGTGGCGGAGAAGCACTAGTTTGGCTTATACTGAAACCACTGTCTCTATCCTTTTCTTGAGAAGTAGGATGGGATGAGTAACTGCATTTCCTTACAAATGTATACAAATAAGATATCTCAAATGTCAATTCCTTTCCCAAGCCTGCAAAAGTTGATGTTCGGCATCTTCTATCTCCTGTCTGCAATCTGTAATTCTTATTTTCCATTGATAAATGGATTCTTAGATTTTTTTTTGAATGAAATTAGAAGATTGAAAATTAAATAATTTCTTTAATTTTAAAAAAATTAAATATTAAAAGTAGAAATAAAGACAAAGAAATCTTAAATTATGTTTTGATTCATTTATAGTTCTAGACTAACTTTTAATATATATTTTTTAATCATATTCAATTTTAGATTAATCAATCTTATATTTCTTTATTAATTATATGATGTGAAAGAAATTTTTATTATTTATTTTTTTCTTTCTTCATGTAGGTTATTTAGAAACAACCAGGTATTAATTACGAATAAGGTTGAGTATTACTGGACCTCTTCAGAGAGTGTCAACAGAATTGCTATCGGGTATTGTATTGTTGTTGTGTAAAAAAACACAACAACAATAATATGTTGGTAATCATGATAAATAATTTAAAAAAGTTAAGGACAATTTTGAAGTTAAAGTTATAAGGCAAATTTTAATTAAGATATTTTATTTTTAAAATAAAAACTTAGTTTATCTTTTTGTACATAGTAAAAAAAAAATCAATATTCATCAAAACACACACAAGCAAATACACACATATAAAGCCTCTATTTTCCATTTTAATTCAAGAATTCTTATAATTTAAGTCATGACATAAAATTCTAAAGGAGAAAAAAAGTAGGAATAAATGGCTTACATCACTTATATCTACAACTTTGAAGCTGTGAAATTATAAATCTCCTTAGCCTCAGATCTGAATATAAAGTTGTTGAAGTCCCCAAGAACTATCTATGGACATGGACCTTGGATTGAAAACCTTGGATTGAAGGGTAGTATTATAAATCAAGGCATTAATGAAAGCCTCAAACATATTATTTACATATTATTGAAATCATAGGAAACCTCAAATTATTGACAAAACGATCCTTATTTTAATTTGATTCATATTTTAGTTATCTTAGTATTTTATTTTCACATTTAACATAATCTTAGACCTTCTTTTTTAGTATAAGTAATAAATTCTCTATAAGTTAATCTATTATAAGGTATTTAACCATTATTTTTTTAAATTTTGCTTTTAACTTTTTCTACTAGAAGAGGGGGAAGTTTGGGTGTAGTCTTTTTTTTAAAAAAATAAATTATCCATGCTAAAAATTCCCTATTATTAATCTATTGCTTGCACTTAAGGTTAGTGCACCTTTGATTAGTAAGTGATACAAGTATAAAGAATTCATTCAAATATCACAAATATTTCCCTTAATATTATTTTTGATTTCATGAATTAATTAACCTAAAATGGATATATCTATTTGGACTAACATAATCTCCTAGATGCTAAATACACACTCTCAAAATACAACTATCTACTTTTTAATTGGTTAATTCATATCTCTAATAAGTTAACACCCTTTTAAATGCATTAAGATTTGTTAAATCTCATGAAAGATTTCATTTTAACATAAAAAAGATCACGTTCATCTCTCTCTGTTTAACCCCTATTACCTACATTATGATTTATTTACAGGTAAATTCCCTACAAGTGACTTGAAATTAGATCTAATCACTAGCATTACTAATCATGTATTAAAATCAATTATTCTTCACTTAATTGCAATTTCTTCACCTTGTTTAACATAATATGGAGTTCTAATTTTATTTCCCACTTTGTCAAATCTTGTTAAAAGCACCCTATAACTCAAATTAATGCTTTGCCAAAGTCATCGTGAAGAAGTATTTTATACCTTTATTTAGTATATTATGGTCCATCCTTTAAAGGGCACGTTGATAGTGACCTAATAATTATTTTATACCATTAATGATAACAATGCTCAATCCAAACATAGGCTAGGTGGCTAGGGTTTGTATTATTAAACGCTATAGTGTTTGGAAAGACGAACGATGTTTAGATTTGGGGTTAGGTGTTGGACCCTGTTTTCGTAGCCCAACAATCCGGAATTATAAAACTTGAGCATATTTCCCTGTAGGGTCATCTCAATAAACCCTCATTAGCCATCATCCCATAAGTGTGGCGTGCCTACACCAGTCAATCACCAAAATCACAATTTGACTTGTTCAAATTTTTTTTAGCTCTACATCTCTAGTTTATATTGAAATAAGAACCATCTTATTCGGAGCCCTATAGCTCAAGATATGCTTAAAAATCCAAAGTATGTTTATAACCCAGTCATGCTCTTCCAACTGATCCCTCACTTTCTTTCCATAAATCTTCTTCAAATCAATAACAAAGGTTACCAATTTTTATGGAGAGATAGGAAAATGTGTTAGGAATCTATTGGTTTAAGAACTACTTTATTTGGAGGTCAGACGAAGAAGTTATGGCCAAAAGAATCAAACATGATCTTGCCCTCAACCACATTGTACCTATTTCGGGACAATTGGCATAACTTCACTAGAGATATCCGATTAAGGTTTTCTTTGTACGATTTTGAAGAGGACTTCTAGATCTACAACTTTTATGAAGACTCCGAAGAGATATTTTGCCATTTGGAGGGTCAAAACATGGACCGTGTGGATATATATGGTCAGATCGTGTATCCCTCGGGTCTGGCAACTTTTCTACATCTAGAATACACGGTCAGTGTCTATTTACACGGCCTGACCGTGTAACCTTCGGGTTTCTACTCAATTTTCCTTCTCCAAGACATCTTCCATGGATCCTACGTCCATTATAACATCCCTTTCACTTATAAACTTTCCAAATTCAACTCTTCTAGTGTGATATCACTTCATTTACTATAGTTGTTCTGTATATACATCCTCTGTGACATCCTAACTTATAATGGTCATCATTTTCAACTCCGATATTCAAAAATCGCATACTTTATACCATTGGAAATCTAAAAAGATAAGTTACAACTTTCTAGAAGACAACTTTGCCTAATTCGGCCTAAATTAATCCAATTTTTCTCCTGAAATCAGAATACAATTTCTACACCTATGAAAAGATTTAAAATGCAATGTAAGACTTAAAAAGTCATATGCAAAAAGCAATCATATTTTATTAACAAATCCAAACACAATTTGAGCCTAGCTTTAATTACATATCAACATACACATCAATAGCTTAATACAAATAC
>JAOTAW010000009.1:3975992-3989187 GCA_025629945.1 Erythroxylum savannarum | reverse complement strand
GATAACTTTAATTCAATCTCTCAATTTCTTATTAAGTATAAGCATGAGAAGTACCAAAAAGCGTCATATATTAAATTTAACAAGATAACAATTATCAAAACAATTCAAGAATAAACTCTAAAATAGATTTAGAATCCCATAATCATGTTCAAAACACAATTAATTAGAATTGACATTCAAGATAATGAAAAGAATAAAAAACTAATGAATAAGCTTGAAAGCCTTGATTTGGAAATTCTAGGAGGATAGAACTAACTTAATGTTTCCACTATTGAATCTTCTTTTTTATGATGTGTAGAATTTTTCTGCATTCTTACTCTTCCTTTTTAGGTATCTTTTATGACTCTCATTACCTTTCTCTAAATTCAGATGCTTCTAATCTACCTCTTGATGTATCCTTCTTACTATCCTTATATATCAACGACCTATGGTTTCTAGGATATACATGGTCATATGTACCTCCAAAAACACCTTAATTAATTACTTTACATAGTTATTATATAGACGTACACAGGCAACATATAACATACACGAGTATGTAACTCCATACAGGCAAGAATTGTATCTTTAAAAATCCACAGATGTACAAAGACTTACACGGTTATACACGACCGTGTAAGTCCACAATTGATCCAATTCTTCCATTCCATGCCATGATTTTGCCTTAATACATCTCCTCTTGATCTATGAAAGCAATTTTTATCTAAAAATACACTTGAAGTGAATTAAAAACCCAATACTATAAAACTCTTAGATAATAAGCAAAATACATTAAATATAGGTATATAAATATACATAAATAATTATCTATCAAGTTCCATCATAAAAGGTATAAGGCACCACTTTGCATGAGAAAGTTGTAAAAAATCAAAGAGGATCTTAAGGTGTTAAAAAAGGAAAGATATAATGATACTTAAGCTGTTATTTATCAGTTAAGGATAAGTTGATAAGATGCAGCATATGCTTTATTAAGATCCATTGAATCCTTTGAAACAAATGGAGGAAAAGAAAGCCTTATTTGATTATGTGTAAGTTGTTGAGGTTAATTGTTCTATTTTGAAATAAATGTTTAGGCTTCAATCGCTTTAGCATAGTTATAGGAACACTTCCTTTTTCTATAAGTCTTTACTCTCAAGGAAAAATTACAACAAAATTTTCTTACTTTTAAGGTATGATGGGTATTATTTCATCTCAGTTTGAACTTTGAAAGGATATTAATGATTTTTCAATAAATTCCTTGGCTTCTCCTTGACTTATACTTCTTCAATTTAATTTCTTCAATATTTTTTCATTAATAGAGTTCCTTTAACCAATGTAGACTTATTGATCCAGCCTATTACAGATTCTGATGTAGAGAAAACTCTCTTTACTCGTCATCCTAATAAGGCCTCTAGTCTAAATGTTCTTAATGCTTTGTTCTTCCATAAAATCTTTTCAATTATTAAAGAATATGGCAACTAGAGCTATGCTAGAATTCTTTAACAGTGAGAGCATGTTGAAAGAAATCAACAAAACTTTCACCTATTTAGTTTTAAAGATTCCTAACCTTTGCACCTTAAAGGATTCCAGGCATATTTCTTTTGGCAGTACCATCTATAAGAGAATAGAAACGATCCTAATCTCTAGGCTTTTAGCAATATCATTTATAAGATAATAGCAAAGATCCTAGTCTTTAAGCTTAAATAAGGGCTTTAACCATTGATAAATCAATCATAAAGTTCTTTTATGTCAGTTTGACAAATTAGTGATAATTTTCTTTTGTCTTAGGACTTATTCAAAAATTATAATAGGAAACTTTCCTTTAATAGTTGTTTTATCAAAGTGGACTTTAATAAATCTTTTAATTCTATTGACTGTATATTCATTATAATTCTCTACATGCTTTTGGCTTTCCTTCAAAGTTTGTCCACTAAATTACTTAATGCATTACCACTGTGTCTTAAAATGTATTGGTTAATGGTGAGCCCACTAGATTATTTAATAGAATGAAAAGTCATAGGCAAGGAGATCCCTTATCCCACTACTTATTCATGCTTGGCATGGAAGTCTTATCAAGGCTTATTAGTCGTATGATAAGTCAAAAAAAAGCTTTATGTACCATTTTAAATACAAACATCTTAAAATTTATAACATTTCATGTATTGATGATTTAACTTTTATCTGGTGCAGATTTAAATTATATTAATGCTTTAATGAATGCCTTAAGGTATTTTAAGAAGATATCTAGATTGGAAATGAAGAAAGAATGTGTCTTTATATCTATAGTAGTAGCAATATATTCTATTTGGATCACTAACTGGATAAGATTACAAGAATATTAGCTTTCATTTACTTATTTTAAAGTTTTTATCTCTCATAAGAGGCCTTCCTATATGGAATTCTTGTCACTTATAGAGAAAATTAAAAAGAGAATTAACAGTTGCTATAACATGAGCCTTACTTATGCTAGTAAATTCAGTTAATCAATTTTAGTTTTAAATTCATTGTATGTTTATTTGTACTTACATATTGTTTTCCCTAGGCCTACTAAAAATAATTGAAAGGTTCTTTAAGACCTTTTTGTGGCCTAGTCAAACAACTAGAAGTTATAAAGCCAAGGTTAAATGGCACATTGTATGTTTGCCTAAAGATAAAGGAGGACTTGGTATAGCCTGAATCAAGATAAGTAACAAAATTGACATGGTTGGAGGATTATAGAGGGTAAGGAATCTCTTTAGGTAAAGTAAGCGCATTCACATTACTTAAAATCTAATAGCATCTGATAAACTTCTCCAAAATGTAACTCATCTTGGACAATGCTTAAAATTTTCAAGCTTAGGGAGTAGGTAGAAGTCTGATTAAAAGGAGATTAGGCAATGAAGCTACTACCAGATTTTGGTATGATAACTAGAGTTCTTTGAGCCCTCTTATTAATGATGTTCATTTTTCAATTTTAAGAAGCATGGTACCAAAACTTGCCACTATTAGAGAGGTATTGCATGATAATATCTATAATCTTATATGAGCATCAAGAATAATTTTCTTAGGCTTGCTCCTCTCTTTCACCCTTTTTCTACTAATGCAGATAAGTCTACTTGGTTTACACACTCTTTAGGATCATTTACCAATAAGTACTATAAAGAATCATTATATGGCTAGCTACAGTTGAAAACTCTCTACTAAAGACATGTTTCATATTGCAACTTCTATTTCTACTATTTTCTCTCTTTTTCATTAAGAGCCTAAATCTATTAGAAACTTATTCTTTCAATATGATTTCATTAAACCAGTTAGGCAAACCATACAAAGGCTTAACAATCTTTCATGTGTTGGTGAATTCTTAAGTTGATATTATTGGTTGGAGCATTGAATTGAATTGGATATGTAAGGATGATGTTATCAAATTTAGAATTGCTTTTGGTACTGTCATTTATTTTATTTAGAAATAAAGGAACATGAGAAAATTCCAAGGCGAATGACGATGAGGCAACAACTTATACCCAATTCTATTAATTTTATTTCCTTTCCTTTCTAAAAAATTAATTTTATTTGCAAAAGTTGTTAATGAACTTTCCCATTACTTAACAAATATCTTTTGTTTCTTCAATACCCGTGCATAAAAAATATTTTTATATAGTTATTCATCTTTACTTGAAAATTAATTTTAATAAAAATTTGTAGCAAAATTGGGTTGAGTGACTGATTTACTAATCCAATGTAAATAAATCTAACTTAATCCAAATAAAAAGATTTTAGAATCTAAAACAAGCCTAATACATGATATACCTGTATTGATTTGGCTTTGCCAATATTTTAAAAATTAAACCGAACAACAAATCAATTAGAAGAGAGGTCTAAGCTTTAAAGATTAATCTAATGCCAGACTATCAATTACGCAATATATAGTAAATAAGATTATAAATTGTAGTGTTATGAAGAGTAAAAGTGTACGAGTGAAGTAGAGAACCTAAGAGGCGTGAGCAGTAAGTACTCGCGCATCCTTATCTACAATGTGTAGTAACATGTATATTACAAGTGACGCTATTTGGCTTTTAAGAGGGCATTGGTTTGACTCAAAATCCTCCCCTCTTGCCTTCGTCCTTTAGTTTCAAACTTTTCTTTCACGTCAATAAAACTTTACTTTTAGTATTTCAAGAGAGCACATCAGTTTGACTCGAAATATTCCTCTCTTGCACTCTCCCTTTATTCTTTGCTTTCACTTTCTTCAAACTTTAACAATTTTCTTCTATTGATGTTTACTTCTCTCTTTCATTTCCTTTTCTTTTTCTTTTCTTTCTGATCTTGTCTAATGAATCCATGCCATATCTAGAGCTAACGTTTTATATCATATGGTCTCTTATACAAGCCTTTTTCTTCTTGTGAGTGAAAATTGAGTCTCTTATGGTGGCAGAGACATGATTGTACTAAGGGTTGAGAAAAGTCCAATCTTAGCTCAACCTGGGTTGAAATCAATTGAAGTATTCTAATTTGATCAAATTTTAAATTGAGTTAAAAGTTTTTAAAAAATTTTGGGCTTAATCTATGCTTTAGCTTGAGTTGAATCAATACGGTTCAATCCAATTTGAAGCTCGAATTTCTCAAATTACACCAAATGACATCATTTTGTGTTAATAAAAAAAAATGAAAAATCATATTCTACCCGGTCTAAATTGAAACTCGAACTTCTCAAGTTACACAAAATGATAGGATATGATTTTTCATTTTTATTCATTAACATAGTGTTAATGAATAAAAATGAAAAGAGATAGTGTTAATGAATAAAAATGAAAAATCATATCCTATCTCTTTTGTTTATCCATTGCGATCAAATGTCATCGCCCATTTTCAAAATTTCGACAATCACACCTTTTCAATTCAGTGGCTCTACGTAGATTTCACACGATGTAATAACAATATCAAAAACCATCCAAGTAAAGCAGGAACTATCGAAGAAAGCAAAGATCACATCTTTCACCTGCATTTTATTCGCAACAAAAATGCCCTTCCATGATCCCCAGGCTTTTCCTCGTTCAATTCATTTCAGAACCTATCACACGCCGCATAATTACAGGTGAAGAGAGAGGAGCTTGAGGTAATGTTACAAGAATATCCTCTCGAAGTATTGATCATCAAAATGGAAAAGTTACAAAAACATTGAATTCAAATTTAATAGTGTGAAGGTTCTGAAGAGGACTGAGATAAGTGAAGTGGTGGAGAAACAGCTGCTTCAGAGGGATCATCCGAGGTCTTTGTATTCATGCCTTGTACTTCATTTTTATTAGTTGCAGCTTCAGAATTTTGAACCCAATTATCAGACCATCTTGACGAGGGAAGTGTGTCAGATGAAGCAATGCCAGGCGATGTTCTTGGATAAGTTAAGACAGACGAATCAAACATAGACAAAGTTGGCAGGTTCAGGCTGAGACTATAGCCATAAGGATATCCAGGGAATGGATGATCATATCTGCAACTCGGACCAAACTTGCAAATTCCATACATATTGTAGTTTGAACATACAGCTTGCCCCTGCCATTAGATACACGAATGACTAAGGATGACAATTTATGACCCATGGGCCTAAATTTAGTTGTTACCGGTTCATGAGTTTGGCCCAGGCTTAGATAAACTCGAGGTCCAATTATTCTAAACAAAACATCGTTTTACTTAGAAGAGTTAGGCCTCAAGTAAGCTTAGGTTTGGACAACCCAAACCCTAATCTAATTAAAAAAATAAATTATTCTATATTTTTAATTTTAAAAAATTATTTTAAAAAACTTGGCGGAAGCTAGCCCATAGGCCAGCCCATTGCCATCCCTACGTATGACCAGACTTTGAGAACATCAATCTTTGGTTTCATCCTGTTATCTTCACTAATAAATTTCAGAAAGCTCAACCGCTAGCCAATGTGTTACCAATCATGAGAAAAGAAATTGACTTACAGGTCTTGAAGGGAGCCCAAGAGGACCAATGCTATCTGCTACTTGTTCAACCCTCTCTTTCCTCTCTTTTGGGTGATGGTACCTGCAATCAGATCCAAATTTGCACGTACCAGTGCTCATGAAATGCTTGCATTCTGGTTGATCAGGTCTCTCAGGTAGATTAGGAACAGTTATCATTGAAAAGTGCACTTGTCCACCCGATTCAACTTGATTTCTTGAGTTGTAAACAAGATTGGATCTCGGGATATTGGGAGAAGACATAGTGCTAAAGTTTCCCTGCTGAAAAACAAAATGGAGACAAGAGAACATTAAGAAAATGCCTCAATCCAAGAAAAAACTGAAAAAAAAAGATTTGTCCGGAAGTTTGAAGTTGAAATATCCAAGAAATTACAAATGCTTGTATGACAACAAAAATTAAACAAGTTCCAACAAAACATTTAGTCTAAGCAGCGGCTATGTCTCAGGATGCCTCAATGCACATTGTGGGTGTAGTTCCATCATTTACTGCATTAATAATCACAAAAGGACCTGTTGGAGTGAATTAATATTGTCCTTTCGCATGCATCCTATCAGCAAACATCACTTGGAATTTCATCGAGACCCAAAACCTGCCATTGTTGCACCTCGTAAGGAAAAGTTTTCTATTTCTTTTCTAGACAATATGTGCACAGCTTCAAGTCCTTTCATGCTTGCTATTGAGTCCTCATCTTTCTAATCCCGCTAGGTCTAGGTGAAACTCCTATTAGTTGATACCACTCCATAGCAAATGAAATTTTGCCCTCATTAACATCGCCACATTGTGGTGCAATTCCATCATTTATTGCATTAACAATCACGAAAGAACCTGATGGTGTGAATTAATATTGTCCTTTCGTGTGCATCCTATCAGCAAACATCACTTATAATTTCATCAAGATGCAAAACCTGCCACTGCTGCACCCCAAAGGAAAAGTTCTTTTTCTTCTAGGTAACAACACATACACGGAGTTCAAATCCTTTCATGCTTGCTACTGAGCATTATGCTCATCTTTCTAGTTCCATTAGGTCAAGGTACAGCAAGCAAACAATTGATAAATTCATATGCAATTGGAAGGAATAACAATTTTTGAAGTTCACTAATCTTGTTGTCCTATTTCATTTCTAAATTTATTTGGATAAGAAGTCCTCTTAATTTGAAATGTCAAAAATATTTATTTATATTTTCCAATCACCTAACCTCACTATTAGAGTTTTGGCAGTCAACTTTTAACAGAAGAAACATTTCATAAGAAGATTGGAACACAAAAATAAATAACAAGAACAACTGACTAAAATTGATTGTTTATTCTATAACTATACTATGAAAGAAATGGAAATAATTAAACCATGATAACTGAAGGAGGTAATCACTAAAAGTAGAACTGAAATTTTGGTTATCCGAATAATGAATGCTAAAAAGTAACATCCACAAGATTTTGCATATGATCACATAAATAGCTGGAATAAAACATCAACCACCAAACTTATGGCATCTTAGTCATTCAATGCCAAATAGACGCAGGATCAATGGAAGAAGCATGTTGTTTTAAAATTCACTGAATCATTTTCATACCATAATCATTCATTAAGATTATTGAAAACAAATTAAACGTAGAACATACTGATATCAATAAAACTTGGTGACAGAATAAAATTAATTATGAGTATCAAAAGAAACGTAATCTGTTTATCCCTGAAACAGAGATTATGATAACAGCATATGCTTTGAACACATGCAGCCATCATGATCAAATGTAAATATGCAAGCTACACTACAACAGTATCAACAGTGATAGTCAAAGCTATCTTAATAAATGATTATGATGCCCTGTTCCTCGGCCCAAAATTCCACAACTAAAAAAAAAGTATGAAAAAGAAAACAGTAGAAAGAGCTCCTCATTTATCTCAATACTACAGTCGATACAATATGTGGAAGAGGAATAACAATGATCAATACAGTCACACCTTTTAGAAAGTGGAAGATAAGATGGTGCATGCAGTGGCCATTGCCACTTCAATAAAAAATTATGATTGTTGAACCATGGAAAATGCCAGATACCAAAACAGTTACACATGTTCCAAGAATGCATTGAACCATCCTAACTGTCAAATGGAAACCAACCAGTGGAAATTTGTTAATGAAGTAATTAAAATTTGTCAATAAGTAATAGTTTTCTCAAAAACCAAAACAAGCTTATCATAATTGCAAACTTAATTTGTTAATGGTTTATCATTTGCATTGTTGACTACATTACTATAGATGAGGTTTAAAATAAATAAATAAATAAAAATATTTCCAATTTTATAGAAATTAAAAAAGACAAAAGCCATCAAGATAAACTAATTAGTAATATGTTAGTTTAATTGGTTAACTGAAACAATCGACTGCATGTTCCCAAGTTTGTCTATTATATGTTATCTCTTGTGCGGCATAATTTATCATTTTACCTTTGCTTTCTTTTCTTTATTTTTTCCAAACTCACTGTCAGTTTTTTAAGCAAAGGAATTTTAATACTAATTAAATGCAATGTTATTCTCAAAGACACATAAACAATAGCAAGCTAACTAGAGACAGTAAACAGCTTGTTCATGCCAGTAAAGACATGTACCAGCTGCACCGGTCATAAAGGCTCTTTTCTCTATTTTCTACCCTCTCTCTCTCTCTCTCTCTCTCTCTCTCTCTCTACACCAGGAGCTCTCCCCAAAATCACATTTGTAGCAAACAAAATGGAAGATGCATGCATCAATATTTAATATTTGGCAACTAGGCCCATGATAATGATTGAAAAACCAGACACTTATAGCAAAATTAAGATTCAACCACCACATACTTACCACATAAGTGTTCCATCCTTGACCAGGAAGAACACCTTGAGAAGGAGAAACTACAACAGGCATGTAAGCCTGTGGAATCTGCAAACGAGGGCTAGAGACATAAGGTGCCCTTGGTAGTGACCACGTTGGAACGCCTACAAAGGACAGACCTGATGGAGGAGTAATTGATGGCACTCTGGAGCCCACGGTAGTGGATACACCAGCAGGCAAGCTACTGCCGACTGATGAAGGCTGTGGATGATGGAACTTGCATGCAATGCCAAATTTACATGAGCCTGTCCTCATGTAATAAGGGCATGATTTTTCATCCTGTCATAAGATATGCCCAATACCCACGTTAGAATATGTTAACATGATCCTAAAGTAATTGACCAGATAAGGGAAGAAGAGAAGACCTGGCGCATGGGTAGACCAAGAATATTGAATGAAACTGGCCCCGCACCATTCCTGTTCTTTGGGTGATGAAATTTACAGGTGGATCCATATTTACACGTCCCTGTCTTTAAGTAATACTACAATGTCGATTTCACAGAAGAAGCAGTAAATCAAGGTTAGAAGTCGGACATTTCCTCTACCAAGTGAAAGTTAAACAAGTATGTTGAATTGAGGGTATTGTCATGCAAATAAGAACCATAAAGATCTTTGAGCTTCTCATCAATCTTCTCATTTCAGAAATTTCAAGACTATCCTGAAGATTTAGACAGATCTGGACCTCTCTACTTAATCTTCCAGAAGTTAGAAAACAAAATTGAATAAATGATAAATATGTTGTGGATGTACAATAGAAAATTGAACCAAAATTGTCATGCAATACAAGAAAACATTTTACATAGTAGCTGATCAACCTATAGCAATTTCAGAGCTTATCCAAGTTCCCTCGCAGCCATTTAACTACTTCAAATATTTAAGCGGGTTATTATTAACAATGCTCCTTGCATCTTCTTTAGACCTGTCTCTCTTCCTTCCATACAAACAAAACCTATATTCAGAGACCCATCACCATCCATCAAATAACTTAATGAAAAATTAATGACTCTTTATAGAAAATATGATTTTTTCTGATTGGAAACTAGCATTCACTTGGAAGGTCAACTATGATGACTGTATCTTTTTTCCAAGAATGAGTTGCTTAAATGGTTATTAGGGGAGAATAATTGGTTAGACCAAGATCAGATGCACTCAGAAACTGTCCCAAGCATAAGTTTTTGTTGGTTGGTTAGACCAAGATCAGATGCACTCAGAAACTGTCCCAAGCATAAGTTTTTGTTGGTTTATCCTAGACAAGAGAATCAGGAGACCATAGTTTTGACTCCAAAAACAACAGATTTATGGTAGCTACAGAGAGGAAAAACTTCAATAATAACCAGTAATTTTGTCTAAAAATTACTCATTTCTATATTCACATTCTTAAGCATGTCTTTTGTAGCATGGTTAATCCATGACAGGAAAAGAAACCTGGGCTCGTTTTTCAACAATGAAGAGCAACCCCCGATTGTCCATCCATAGGAAGCAACCAAGAAAATACGGTCACTTTTCCAGGTTTTATGCTTTATGAGTTGTGGGGTGGGAGAAACCTTACGAAGTGGAACTCTGAAAATGCATGTTCATAAGCTAACCTGGAGTAATGATACTTATTTTTTGAGAAAGCAAGTAATTTGAGAAACCATCATACATGCAGTGTTCAAAATCAAAGCAGTATTGGCTAATATCAATTGTAGTTTCACTACAACTCAGTGTTGGCTTAATATTGTTGTAAAAGAATACTTGTGCTGTAGATAGTTCCTAGTCACCAGAGCTTTTTCTTCATAGACATTACACTATCATGGAACTGTTTTTTATGGCACAGCAGAAATAAATAAAATCTTCAAGTTGTACACAAAATTTGAAGGTATGATGACATTGCACATTAGCCATCAATAAGTTGATCATCTTCGAAAGACAGAAGTTTCCAGTTTATAAATTCTTAGTAGAGTCAGGAGGAAGAAGTAGGTCTGCAAAGCAAGTACCCAACCGCTAGGCCACTGACTCAGTGGATCCCTAGTTCTATTGTAAACTTTCTCTATAAAAAAGATATTGAAGTAGAACTTACCTCACAGTCAGGTTGACCATCTCTCTCAGGAAGTTCTTCAGTGAATTGTGTCCCCTGACCATGGAAAAAGAGCTTTTAAAACTGAGCTGGAAAGAACTTAAGGCACCACATAAACCACGGGGTTGACACAAACACATCATCTCAAACAAATAAATTGAAGATAATGATAACATCTATTTATATAAGTAGGAGAATACAAGTTCAAGAAACCTTTAGCACCTGTGCAAAATTAGGAGGATGATTATAGCGACAATTGTTTCCATAACCACACAACCCTGTCCTTAGATAGTACACACAATCTCGTTCACCTGGACGATCAGGGTATGGACTTGATTGAGCCATACCACCTTGATCCGGACTATCATGTATTTTCCATAGGCTAAGTGCTTCTGCAAAAACCCATAAGAATAACTCAAAGGCCTCTCCATCTCCGGAGCAACTTGTGCTTTTACTTCATTGATCAAACCATTGAAATCCGAAAAATCATTTGACAACAAGCATCGAATGAATTTCTTACACAGTCCCTAATAAAGGAACATGTAGATCCCAACACTTAATCTGATCAAAACCTACAATCTAAACATGAACACGTCAAATTTTCATTCTTAAGACGAGAAAGGCCTCGCAACAGAAATCCACGTCTAACACGTCAGCAAAAAGAGGCAAAGCACCCAACATGAATCCTAGGTTCAACAACCAACACAGAAAAAGTAGTAGTGGTCACCTACAAAGGATTGAACTGGAATCGCATAAACGATCATAGCTCTCATAATTTAGTATCAACAACATCAATCATCAGAGTAAAACAAAATGGTTCCTAGTACAACAAAAGCTATAAATATATAGGATCAAGAATAGGAAGGATTGAAAGTAGAAATGAAGCATCAGACAGAACCAAGAAACATAGAAATCTAACAATCAAAACACCAAAAAAAAAAATTGGAGTAAAACTGGAAAAACAAAAAGACATTAACAACACCACAAAAGATCCCGACTGCTTTCATAGTTATGTTTTTGCTTTTGTAAGAAGATGAAGACGGGGAAAACCAAACATACCTTGAATGTCTGAAGAAACCACATTGCTGTTAGCTTGCCTCTTATTGCTACTTTCCGGCATCACAAATTCTCACTTGTTTTTCTTTTCTGCAAATAGCCCAGGAAGAAAAGGTCTAGTATCGGAAAAGGTGAAGAAGAGGACAGTACGAGAGTGTTGGTGTAATTGATTGGCAATAGCGGAAGAAAAGCAGCTGATTGCTAAAGGAATGCTGAGAGGAACAATAAGACAGACAGAGATAGAGAGAGAGAGAGAGTGAGGAGAAAGAGACGTAATGAAGAATCTCAGAGTGAATACCTTTTTTTTTCTTTTCTTTATTTTTTCTACAAAAATATTAAGATTATCTTAATTATAGAAAGACACCTTTAAATTATCTACGCTTAAAATAATTTTCATTCGAACTGGATAGGTCTTTTATGAGAGACAAAACTTTAACTTCAAATTTTAAATAATTATATAAATGAGAGCAAATTTGAACTCACAACTTTACTTAAATCAGAAGAATCTCTTACCAATTCACCCGTGTTCTAAGTTATTATTTTATATATTTTGATACTAAAGAGTAAATACGAGTAGGAAAATAAAGTAATTAAAATAATGAAAATAATAAAATCCATTACCATATTTAATTAATGTCGTACGGACACACGTTTTGAGTTTGACCCTAAATTATTTGTACATGTTACTATAATTAACAGATTTGCCTTGAAAGTCTGTGCGCCGGGCCATTGGATGAGAGGGGGACCCATGCTTAATTAGGGGTATTTCTGACTTAAATCAAATGGTCCGTAGACGTGACAAATCGCCGTCGTTGGATCTGTCCAAACTAGGAGGTCCCACCTCACCTCCAAATCCAATCAAATGGTGGCGCCTTTTCACACCGCCGAGTTGATCAACTCTGATTAAGCTGTTAAAAAGCTAAAGTAATCGAGCTAAGCTTTGACCTTTGACGTGCCCCACAGGGCTTTGGAATGAAGTGAAAGCCAGCAAGGGCCCCACACGACGGAGGTGGCAGCGTGAGATTGGAATCGGGTACTACTAGTAAACTGGGTTATGTGGGAGTTCGTACTTTTCGTAAATTGATGCATCGGAACAAAGTATCACTTCTGAAAGAACGAAGCTAAAGGCTCTCGCTCTGGCTGTGAGAGCAATTATTCAGAGCCTGACGTATATGCATAGCACTGGCAGGATATAACTGGGAAAGGAACATTATGCTGGTGAATTCAATTGCCAACAGAGGGATGGAGTAGCAGGCGTATAGAGCGTTATGATTCAGCATTT
>JAOTAW010000009.1:3769459-3782842 GCA_025629945.1 Erythroxylum savannarum | reverse complement strand
AACAAACTCCCACATGGCTCCTCTTTCAATCCCCATTTTACCCTCACAACCACTCACTTATTACCTGTATTCCTATCCCTCATCCCTCCCCTCTTCTTGCTATACTTCTTCTGAAACCTAGTCTCAACAATACCCCCCCCAAAAGCATCCACCTTGTCCTCAAGGTGGAAAGAAGGAAATTGATTATTGATGAATTCAAAATTCTCCCATGTAGCTTCAAAGTCAGGTAAATCTGTCCACTGAATTAAAACCTCCAATTCACCATTAATTTTTCTGCGAACTCCCATCACTGCTGCTGGTTCAACCTTCAACTGCATATCTTCTTCCAAAAACGAGGGCAACGGCTGTGAGTGCGCAATAGGATCAATAGCTGGCTTCAGTTGGGATACATGAAAAATATCATGAATCCTAGCAGTGGTAGGAAGCTGCACTTGATAAGCTGCTTCTCCAATCTTAGCAGTGATCGGATATGGGCCATAATACCGAGGGCTAAGCTTCTCATTGCTCCTGGCAACTAATGATTTAAATCTGTAGGGCTGTAGTTTTAAATAAACCAAGTCCCCTACCTCAAAAGTCATCGGTCTTCTTTTGTTATCCGCATATTTCTTCATTTGCTGCTGTGCTTTCAACAAATTAGATTTCAGCTCCTCCAGAATTTGATTCCTGTCTATCAACTGTTGGTTGATATCTTCAACCAACGAGCCCTCATCGGTATACTTAAGAAGAGTGGGTGGTTCTCTGCCATAGAGTGCTTTGAATGGGGTCATTCCAATTGCACTACTATAGGTAGTATTAAACCAATACTCAGCCCAACTTAACCACTTAGGCCACTCCTTAGGATGATGACTGACAAAACATCTTAAATAGGTCTCCAAGCATCTGTTTATTACCTCTGTTTGACCGTCGGTCTGAGGGTGATAGGCTGAACTCATGTGCAAAGTGGTTCCAGATTGCTTGAACAATTCCTGCCAGAAAGTGCTCATAAAGATTCTATCCCTATCCGACACAATCACCCTAGGGAATCCATGGAGCCTCACAACCTCTTTAATAAATAGGGCAGCCACCTGTTTCGCATTGTAGGGATGCTTGAGGGCAAAGAAGTGGCTGAATTTAGTCAACCTATCTACAATGACAAATATAGTATCCACCCCTAATGCTTTAGGCAGTCCACTTATAAAGTCCATAGAGATTTCTTCCCATACCTGATTCGGAATAGGTAAGGGCTGAAGGAGTCCAGCCGGTTTTAGAGCTAGATACTTATTCTTCTGACACACATCACAACCCAAAATAAACTGCTTCACATCAGATTTCATTCCCTTCCAATAAACCACGTTTGCTAATCGCTTATAAGTTCTGAAATAGCCAGAATGTCCTCCCATTGGAGTTGAGTGGAACTCACGAATCAACTTCTGTATATGAGGTCCTTCTGCAGGTAAAACCATTCTGCAATCATAAAAGAGTCTCGGCCCTATCAACTTGAATGGGGGGTGGCTATCCGGATTCAACATCAAATCTTGTATGATGCCTCTTAACTTGGGATCTTGATGTACTAGTTCTTCTAGCAGATTCATCTCTTCATGAAATCCCATGCTTAAAGCCCCACACTCCAGTTCAGCCTTCCTAGACAAAGCATCAGCAGCTCGATTTTCTGACCCTGGTTTGTAGATGATGTCAAACTTGAAGCCCAATAATTTAGTAACCCATTTCTGTTGTTCCTCTCCTAATAACCGCTGATCAGTCAAAAAATGCAAACTCTTTTGGTCTGTCCTTATGGAGAAATGTCTACCCATCAAATAGTGCCTCCATTTCTGTACTGCCCACACAATAGCCATCAACTCTCGTTCATAAACTGACTTCAACTGATTCCTAGCTGAAAATCCTTGGCTCAAGTAAGCCACAGGTCTACCCTCCTGCATTAACACCGCTCCCATGCCTACCCCCGAAGCATCAGTCTCAACTACGAAAGGTTTAGAAAAATCTGGTAAGGACAGCACAGGTGTAGTAGTCAGCAATTGCTTAAGTGCATCAAATGCCTCCTGAGCTGCTTCCTCCCACTGGAACTTATCCTTGCATAACAGCTTTGTGAGTGGCTTTGCAATACTACCATACCCTTTAACAAATCGCCGGTAGTAGCCTGATAAGCCCAGGAATCCCCTCAGTGCCTTAACATCTTTTGGGGTTGGCCAATTGACAATAGCTGCAATCTTATTAGGGTCCACCGAAACTCCCTCAGCTGAAATATAATGCCCTAAATACTCCAATCGATTCTGCCCAAAACTGCACTTCTTCAAGTTAGCGACTAACTGATTATCACTCAATACTTGAAGTACTATATGGAGGTGATGCAAATGATCTTCCAGACTCACACTATAAATCAATATATCATCGAAGAAAACTAGAATAAATTTTCTAAGATATGGTTTGAATATCTCATGCATAAGGGATTGAAAAGTTGCAGGAGCATTCATGAGACCAAAGGGCATTACCACAAATTCGTAGTGCCCCTCATGAGTTCGGAATGCTGTCTTAGCTATATCCCTCTCCTTTACTCTGATTTGATGGTATCCCGACTTCAAATCAATCTTAGAGAAAATTTTGGACCCTCCCAATTCATCAAAGATCTCGTCAATACAAGGAATCGGGTACTTATCAGGTATGGTCAATTTATTCAACGCTCTATAATCTACACACAACCTCCACCCACCGTCCTTCTTTCTTACTAGCAACACTGGACTCGAGTAAGGACTGTTACTCGGTCTAATGATACCTGAATCTAACATGTCCTTCACTAACTTCTCAATCTCATTTTTCTGATAATAGGGGTACCTGTAGGGTCGAACATTCGGCGGTTTTGAGCCCGGTTCCAACTGAATTGTGTGATCCGTAGACCTGTTTGGTGGGAGTTGGGTGACTGGATTAAATACACGGCTGAATTTCACCACTACTTTCTGAATTTCTTCTCCCACTTTGGAGTCTAGATGGTAGCCACCCTGAAACTTTCCCAACTCCAGTACCTCCCTTTCTACCTCTACTAAATCTTCAGTCATCTCCCCTTGTCCTCCATATTCTAAAAGAAAACCCTCTGCTCCATGCTGTAAAAGTTTAACAGCAGTCTTTAGAGAAGTCAATGAAGCTTCTGAACCCCTCTCTCCATATAATTTGATTTTCTGCCCCTCCAGACTGAACTTCATGATCTGTTTTTTCCAGTTAATTAGGATGTCTCCTAATGTCTCCAGCCATGCTACCCCCAGGATGACATCAACACTCTGCATTTCAAAAGGAAAGAAATCCTGTTTAACCAACATACCTTGCACATGGAGCTCTACTCCTTTGCAGACGCCTTCACTCTGTACCCGACAACCATTCCCCAATCTAACTCTGAACGGTTTCGTGCCATTAACTTCCAGTCTCAAGTCGTCTACTAACCTTCGTCTTATGAAGTTATGCGAGGCGCCACTATCAACTAGTATCATGACGTCTGTTTTGGAAATAACTCCCTTCAATTTAAGAGTTTGCGGACCTGCGATACCCTTGAGAGAAGCAACCGACAACTCCAACTCTGGTAAAGGTTGAGTGGCGTCATCAGGTATATAGGGCTGAAGGCACATCACCTGGTTAATCAGCTCATCCTCTTCTTCCTGCAACTCCACCGGTTGTTCTTCATCTGTTAGGAGGATATGAAACTGTTTCTCTCCGCATACGTGCCCCACAGTATACTTCCCGTCACAACGGTAACAGAGCCCCTGCTGTTTTTTTCGCTGTAACTCATCGGCGGTTAATCGTTTGAACGGAAAAGCTTGCTCTCTTCGGAAACTCCGTCGACCTTCAGTACTGAAGTTACCACCCCACTTCTCCGGCGATTGTCCTGGCGCCGGAACATTTCTGGAATTGAGGCTCGACGTCGGAGTCGAAGTTTTCCCTTCTTCGCTCACCCTCCGATTGAGAGTCCCAGACGAAATCGGCGGGTTAGGGTTAACTGATGGACTAGCCTTCATGCCCCATATGTTAGAACCCGTTATACCCGACCCACCAAGCTGTCTTGGTATTTTGTTGCAGCGGAAAGGCTGATCCAACAGAGCCCAATTTCTACTCTCCGTCATCTGGGCCAGCTCCATTAGTTGTACCAGTGACTCAGGTTGTGCCATCTGTACCTCAGCCCTGATATCATCCTTCAACCCATTCATGTAAGCTACTGTGACTACATCCACCGAGACGTCTCTTAGCATCGACGTCACCACCTCAAAACGCTGATTATAATCAGCCACCGTCCCTGTCTGCTGGATTTTCAATAGCTCCGCTAAAGGATTTCCCACTGTTGCACTACCAAATCTTCGAATCACCGCCCTCTTAAAAGACGACCAGTCAACTAGTGGTGACCAGTTCTGCCTCCATTGATGCCAGCTCAAAGCTTCTCCTTCCATGCACACCGCGACTGCTGGTAGCCACCGGTCAAGTGGCACACCGTTCAACTCGAAGTACCGCTCCACTCGAAACACCCAACCAAACGGATCCTCTCCATAAAACAGAGGGATTTCCAGTTTCCGGAGGCTCTTATCACCCCTTGTCGGTTCAGTCTGAACTGATGCTTCCCCTTCAAATTTTTGCTCCGAACTTTCCTCTGCCTCCCCAACAACTTCCTTTGCCTTCCCCTTATTTTCTGTTCTTCTTAAAATTTCGAAGATGGAGGAGATGTCTCCTGCCACCTTATCAAACTTCGCCTCAACTCCGGCAATGTCTTCTACTATCCGTATCATCTCTTTTTCCATGTTATCGATTATAGCTTCCATCCTCGTATTTACCATGCCCGACCGAAACAGCTCTGATACCAAATTGTTAGAGACCAGAAACTCTAACAGAGATTTAGCTCACACTACAGAACCATGCACTACAAGCAAGCACACAAAGCACAGAACAAATACTCACAGTATCAATAGAACAGTGACAAGCAAGAAATGGAGATGAATACTATCCAGACTATTATTCCCTAGCTAGGCTTCGAGGGCTAGCTAAACCTCCGTACACTTGCCAATTCTCATAACATAACAGAATGCCGAACCTTCTACCCCTGACAACTATATATTCCCTTCTCCTAACAAACTCCCACATGGCTCCTCTTTCAATCCCCATTTTACCCTCACAACCACTCACTTATTACCTGTATTCCTATCCCTCATCCCTCCCCTCTTCTTGCTATACTTCTTCTGAAACCTAGTCTCAACATAGATGTAATAGGTTATCTTCTTTAGTCTTGATGTATATCAATATATCATCAAAATATACAACCAGAAATATGTCCATAAATGGTCAAAATGCTTGATCCATCACCCTCATAAAAGTTTTAGGTACATTTGCGAGTCCGAATGGCATCACCAATCATTCATAAAGCCCATCTTAACTCCTAAAAGTTGTTTTCAATTCATCCCCAATTTTGGTCCTAACATGATGGTACCCACTTCATATGCCTATCTTGGTCAAAATAGTACCTCCAGTCAACATATCTAAAATGTCATTGAGGTGAGAGATTGGAAATCTATACCTTATTATAATCTTGTTTATCGCCCGACAATCAATGCACATTCACCAAATTTCATCTTTTTTAAGGGGTTGATAATGTTAGAACTACGTACGACTTTCTTGAATGAATCCTTTTTTTCAACAACTTTCTTTGTCTCTTCAAATCTTTGTTATCGATAGGATTTAAGCGATAGGCTGGAAGATTTGGTACAGTAGAAACAAGGTTCAAGTCGATAACATGTTGAACATCTCGTAAAGGCGGTAACTCATCTAATAAATCATCTGGTATAAGGTCTGAAAAAATTGTCAACAATTCACCCACTTCTTTTAGTAAAGTCCAAGGTGCTTTAGTTGTTTTTGTTACTTCCTTCACTATCATTGAAAACACAATTTCTTTTTCCTTGCTAACAGCTTCAAATTCTCTCTCCTTCAGGATTTTAAGAGACTTTTTCTTGGCATCTATAAGTTCCTTGTTACTTTCTCTTTGTTCTTCTACCTTATCAACCTTCGTAGGCTTCAAAATTATCTTCTTTCCATGAAACATAAATTGATAGGTATTAGCTTTTCCAAAATGCTGCAAATCATAATCATAAAGCTAAGGTCAACTGAATAAAATGTAAAATACTTTCATAGGAATAAAATCATACCAAATAAAGTCTTCATATACTCCTAATTTGAAAGACAACAAACACCTTCTGAGCAATGAGTATAATGCTATCATCCACCCAAGCAACTTTGTAAGGATGTGGATGTTTCTCTGAAAGTAAATTTAATCACTTCACCATGGTCTCCAATACCACATTCATACTACTTTTTCCATCAATGATAAGCTTACATGCTTTATCTCCACATCTATCTTGAGTAAAGATAATCTATTCTTTTTGTTATTTTGCCTTAGAGGTCGTAAGTATGCGTCTCACTATATTAAGATTTGTAGGACCAACTTGTTCATCACTGGAGCCTCCTTCTAACTCCTCTCCAGCTTCATGTTCACAAACATATTCATCATGCTCTTCCTCCTCTTCTTCCATCATGTGCGAACCGTTGTTAGTGCATTCATAAGCAAAATGATCCCTCCCATTGCATTGGAAACACTTCTTGTCACTACTACCTCCCTTTGTCCCAATCTCAACCACAGCTTTACCTTTAAGTTCAGCTCCTTGAGAAACTTTATAGTTGTCTTGTGATGCAAATTTTTAAGTATTAGGTGTTGGCCTAAAATTTTGCACTCATAGTTCTCTTCATATTGAACTTCCAGGCTTGACTTTGAAACTTTTTAATTACTCGTTATCCTAGTTATTGTTTTGCTCTTAAAGCCAAGTTATATGCATCTTTAAGGCTATAAATCCTATGCATTGCCAGATCCTTCTGAATTTCTGCCCTTTAAGTTGTTGTTCCGATTCTATTCGTTCACATTGGATAGAGAGTTCATCAAATATTTCTGTGTACTATGTTACAAACATAATCCCTTGTCTAAGTATTGTGAGTTCATCTTGATAATGAAATGGTCAATATTTTTATAATAAATTTAGCTTTATCTCTTCTCAATCAATAGCTGGTAGTTAGCCTATTTTTAAAAGTCTTATCCTCTATTAATCCCACCAAATTTTTGCGTATCCAACTAGCTTCATCTTTCTAAATTAGACTTTTTGATCTTCTGACATGTTGTACCAGCCAAAGAAGTCCTCCATTACTACTGTCCAGCCCAAAAACAAGTGTGGATCAATCTTTCTTGCAAAATTAGGGGCTTCAACATGAACTTTCTTGGCAATATTCTCGATTAAATAATGTGTTTCAACTCTAACATGGCCTCTAAAATCTCTCATGCACTCTCCAAGTGCTACTTGTTGGTTTCATTGCCTTGGATCTCTTGGTAGGTGTTGGTTTCCTAACCCCACTCACCATTGATTAATGTCATCCTCTTCTTCTTGTCAACATCAAGTTTAGTCTATCATATAGTGTTGTTTTTTGAATTAGTTCTTGAAGCACCTTGTGATTGAGGGCCATTAAGGTCCGATAATTCTCAAAAATATTTCATTTCTCCCTTGGTCATTGAGTATTCTTCCATACGCCCTTCTGCTACGTGTCACCATCGTGAACCAAAGCTCTAATACCAAATTGATATAGGAAAAATAGAAGAAATATCAACTAGTAACTAAAACTCACAAAAATTGGGAAATATAGACTGTTGAGAATTGTTAGGCTTCTGAAGTTTTAGATTTGAGATCCGAATTTTACCTTAAGTTGTTGGTATTTCAGGTCTAGATTAGCTGGAATTTTAAAGTTTGATATGGATGGAATATAGGAATTTAGTTGCCGGAATTCGGGTTATGATTGTTGGAATTTAGTGAGATAAACAAGTAATGGAAGGCAGGAATGAGGAATCATTCTTGGGGTCTAAGAATCACTCTTAGAAGAAAGCATCACCCCTTCTAATTGAAAACTCAAGTTATAAATAAAAATTCAGGATATCTTATTCATGAAGGGTTAAGTAAACACATATTTATAGAAACTTTTGGAATCCTTATTCTGGTAGGAAAGGGTTCCTAACAAATTGAATCCTATTCTAAAAAGGATTCTTTATTGTTAAATAAGCGTGTAATTCCTAAACAAATTAGGACAATATATCTAACTTATATTATTCCCTATCTAATAAGAAAACTTAGCATAAAGTAACTTTCAGCCATTTTTCAGTCCTCTTTGCCCTTGCTGTCACTTACAATTCTCATTCTTCATTTCACAAAATTAAAACTTGTGATTGAATAATTTGTCCTCTTTTATTTTGTTTACAAACTCTAAACTCTTTTGCATCATAGTGCTATTCACTAGTACTAATTACATATTCACCTTTCTTATTACTTTTGAAAGTAAAAATGTTCAGAAACAAACCTGGCTTGGAATAACATGGTGAGTCCTAAATGGTCTGACGACGATATCGTTTCGCAATTCATATGTTTCACCTGAATTTGAGCTTAAAAGGATCAGTACTAACACTTATGAAAACAAAATCAACAAACTATAAGGACCTACCTACATCCAAGGCAACTAAGTCAAGATTCAATTCCACTTGGCCCATGGTCCTGTGAACCTCAAACAACTTGTCAACATCCTCTTTAATGCAAGGAGGGACAAATACTGTGGGAGGCTTCAAGTTGTACAAGCCACGACTGGCTACATACATTGGCAACCCACCCTGAGTTAGATATATATGACACCATTTTAGACCAAATGTCCAACAACAAACCAATGTTATAACTATACTAGAATTCTACTAGGGGAAAAGCAAGGATTTTTTAATTGTAAAAAATAAATGATATATGAAGAGTTGGTTATAAGAGTTCTAATAGAAAAATATGATTTTTAGTACAGAAACTACATTTAAAAGATTTTATAAGATGTAATTATTTTTCATATTTTAACAAATATAATTCAAAGGTGATTTGAACAATAATAAACAATGCATCTATTAGAAGGAAAAAAATAAAAAAGTTATTATTATGTAAAAAAATATTTATTAATACATAATATAGTATAGTTCCATACTGATATAAAAAGCCAGAAACAAAAGTTAGTAAGACAACAACTTGCATCAAAACAAAGTGAATCATAATTTTTTATATAATGTTAAAAAGTCACAAGTTATCAAAGTAAATAAATTTTATTACTTTATAAAGAAGATATTATTTTTCTATCAATCATATTCCTCAAAACTTATTAATATATTAGATTTTATAATTAACAATTCATTTAATACTAAATCTTAAGTTTATTGGTAGAATTTTGGAAACAATTTAAATATTTAAGTACAATTATAATTACTTATATAAACTTCAAAAGACTTTTAATGTTTAATTTTAGAGGAATATCTTCATGTTATATTTTCAATACAGTAATTTTAGAGGAATATCTTCATGTTATATTTTCAATTCAGAATTTAAATATTATGACATTCTATCTGATGTATTTTTGATTATTTAAATTAAGTTTTTTACAGGTAGTGTAAATTATGAAAGCGATTAAATTTTTTAAAAGCAATGATAATTACTTAGCATTTCAATTTCAAAAGACCTTTTAACATTTTCATTTTAAGAAAATCCTCTCGTCCTAAAATTTTAATGTGAAATTTTAATTGTTATTACATTTAGTATTGTATTTACTTAATTAAATTGTTACTGCATTTCTCCTCATTAAATTTTAAAAATTATCTTCAACTCTAGTAAGACGACTATATTTTATTAATACATATAAACAGGTGAACTTCATTAAGCTTAAAATGCATTGAATATGGAAATCCTTCAGTTCATCAGCAAGAACTGCTTTTGATAAAAAGATGTCACGGCTAATAAACCAAGTACATCATTCCCATTCACTAGTAGCACTCTACCCATATCTTTAAGGTATGCATTCCGGATCACTAAATTTAGGGATGCCTGTCAAGTCAATCACTGAACTTACACTTTTAACAATCAGGTCAATAGGCTTCTAAAAGTATAAGTGTCTATCAGTTCGATTAACTTTTTCAGTCAATTTCAAAGATCCAACAAAATGCTGATGCTGGGGTTGCAATCCTCACCGATACCAACCAACCAATTTCAAGAAGAAAATTTTAATAGCCCGTGACCAAATAATATGGGACAACATGAAAGTGTCATGTTAACAAGCAATCAGAAATGCAATAAGAAGACCAAATAAAAGAAGAAAACTGACAATATGATCGAGATGAGCATGGGTGATGAAGACAAAGTTCTGGTGGATAGCTCTTGAAGGACATCTCCCGATATCAAAAGCACACTTCAACTCGGGTATTATGACACATGTTTCATGCCCACCAACCGAGAGTCCCTCGATTGAATAGCCTTCCAAATCAACCCATTTACGAGAGACTGCGGAACGGGCTTTTCTGTACTCTTCTTCTTCCTCAATTGCTCGACTAATGGTGGAAAGATAGCCACCAGAGGTTGCATTGAGTTGTGGACCCCAATTTAAGAGATTATGATGGTTTTGCGTCTCAAGAGGGCATTGGAGGTGAGTAATTGATGGAATTGATGGGTGGCGAAATGGCACAATCCGTGGGAGTTTGGAGGACGGGAACAACGATAGAGAAGTCTGCATTTACACAAAGGCTTGAGGTTCGGAGAGGGTGAGGTTTTAGACAGGATTTGTTATCGCTTTCTTTTATCTTTTACGCGCAAGGCAGATATTTTAAGGAGAAAATGTACTCTCTCCAGTTTTATAATATTTTATTTTATCTCATAAATCTTAGCTATTTATTTATACGAATTTTGTGTAATTCCTGCATAAATAAACATAAGCTTCATATAAATAAATAGCTAAGATTTATAAGTCAGAATAAGACACTATAAAATTAAAAATAAATATTGATTCTATTTTGAGCACCGTGACTGCCAACGAGTTCCTTTAAAAACAAACGGTGTGTTGTAATATTAGAGCCATCTTGGCACATCCTCGCAAAAATAGCTCATCTATTTTTTACACAAATGAATAATCAATAAATTGAAATAAAATATAAATTATTCTAAATACAAATACTAACATTAAAATACAATATATATTTTTATGAATAAATACATTGTAAAATCAAATCCAAATTAAACATATATTAAAATATATGTTTATTTGTAATATTAACTTAAAACTATTTTCAATTTCAAATAAATAAGCGCATAACAATAAAATACAAAATAAATAAATTGTGAAAGATTCATAATATAATATATTGTATGGGGCTAAAGATTAACCCTTTTTAAAAACTTAAACTTTAAAATTATTTAAAAAATTATAGTTTTTTATTTTTTATAAAACTTCTTTTTCATGAGATTTTTTAATGGGATATTTTTGGTATAATTAGCTGTAATTATCTTGTTCGTAATTAGCTGTAATTATTTTGTTCCTTATCTTGTTCATAATTAGTTGTAATTATCTTGTTGCTTATTTAACTCCTTATTTTTCGGCAGGTTAGTTCACTTGATTCGACTTCGCTATATTACTTACACCCCTCGAATCACCCTGGCATGAATATATGTCCAATGATCTTGAAGGGCGATTACTATTAAGAATGGAAAAGAGTATGATTAATGCCTTCCATGCAAAATGCGAACTAAGCTTCTTGGATGGAATCATGACAAAACCAGATGATGCTACCGTCGAACTTAAAGATTGGTTGAGTGTTAATTCCATGGTTGTGGCGTGGGTGATCCAATCAATTGAACCATCTCTTTGCTCTACTGTAACCTATTATGAGGCAATAAAGAGCTTTGGGATGATATGTGCCAGCACTTTTCTATTGGGAATGGCCCTCAAATTCAACAATTGAGGTCGGATCTGGTACATTGTGTGTAGAACGGCCAAAGGATTCCTGCCTATTGTGGGCAACTGAAGGAGATTTGGGACGAACTCTCCCTTTATGTGATAGCGCGAGGTTGCACATGTGGTAAATGTACTTGTAACTGGGTGACAAATCTAAGTCAAAAACGTGATGATGAGCGAGTTCATCAATTTTTGATGGGCTTGGATGATGATTTATATGGAACCATTGTTTCCAATATTATTGCTCGTGAACCTCTCCCACCACTGAATCAAGTCTATGCCTTGGTGGTACAAGAGAAATTCCACAAGACAACGATCAAAGGATGTGATGCTTGGAGTGAAGGTGTGGCCTTTACTGCTCATGGTGCTTCTTTTAATAATACTGATAAGCCAAATTTGCTCCAATTATGGACGAATAGGTCAAAAGGTTAGTTCCTACTTTAAAATTATTGGCTTTTTTAGTTATGTTGTTTTGTTTCCTATGATTATAAGCTAAATTATTTTTAGTATTTGGGTTATATGAAGCCCATGATGGACCTTGTAGTCAATTTATCTCAATTTAATTTATTTCTTGAGTTTCACTGAGATTCAATTATTTGTTGATTCTTCTATGATTTCATGCAATTGAGATTAAGAAATCTTGTATGATTTCAAGCAATTGAGATTGAGAAATATAATATATGAATTGAGCTAGCATAACTGAAAGGAGTTGCATTTAAATCTAGAGATAGGTCAATATAAATCTTTCTAATAGTTTCAAATCTATAGTGAAATTCACAAATTGATTAATACAATTCTTAGGGTTTGAATTAAAAAATTTTCGTTTAATCAACCTAAGGTCAGGTATTAATAGTCTTGAGAATGATGTTGGCAATTAAGAAATTTCCGTATTCCAATGAACTTGAGAATAAATTGATTAGTGAAATCTTGATTGTATAAAAGTTTAAGGGGGGAGACTCGAATTCTAGGTACCTTTTTTTCTTGTTGGTCGATTTTTCACTCTTTTGCTATCCTAGTTTCTTGATTTTGTTAACTTGACCTTACTTTATTTTATTTTAAATTTGAATTATCACTATCATATAAATTGCAGATCAAATAATAGGAAAAAAATTCATTACTGATACTTATTGTCATTGTGGGATTGACCTATATTTACTAGTCCTACCTACAATTACACCGTGCGCTTACAGTATAAACATAAATTCGCATCATAATCATCAGCTCTCTTCTTATAGCTTCTATCCTTTATGCGGTCCCTTAAATCAATACTTGACTGAACTATTGTTGAGTTAACTTCTTTAGCACCCATTTCCATTTGTGTAGAGTTGTTCTTTACCACAACACTTGTAAAATACTTGGTACCATATGTTACCTCATAGGTGTTTTGTGATTAAGTCTCTTCCATTTTGTCATTTATTCCCACTAGTTCATTATGACCACCTTTTAAGAACCTCACCATGTTCCCTCTTGCTATATATCTTATTAAAGAGTAGTAATAGTAGCCATTTTAAACTATTACTTAATTGACTAACTAGTGTATTT
>JAOTAW010000009.1:3670408-3680944 GCA_025629945.1 Erythroxylum savannarum | reverse complement strand
CATCTTTAATTAAGATAGAATTCTCCTTCCCAAGTTCGGAGTGGATGATGCCCCATCTCAATGTAGACTCCCATTCATAAGTTTGGTTTACTACTTTCAACAAATGAAGGATTCGACTCTAGATAGCTTTAGAAAAATCACAAGCAAAGAACACGTGGTTTCTGTTTTCATCAACATTGTGGCAAAGAGCACAAATGGTATCAGATGAGTTGAACCATCTACATTTGCTCCTAAGCTTATTTTTTATGGCTAACCAGGTAATTATGGAAGCTTTGGGATTCATAGAGTTCTTCCATATTAGATTGTACCTAGGGACCACTCTTAGATCATTTGTGAATACTCTATGGCAAGACTCATTAGTAAACTTTCTTTGTGAATTAGGGGTCCAACAAACAGAATCAGACAGTCTAGCATCCCCCAGGCTTGGCAGGTACTCCAACAGACATGAAAAGCCTCTAATTCATTCCCCCTCTTGAATTAGATTCGTCACTTTAGCTTCCAAAGGCAATTTGTTTCTCATATATGAGAAATTTGGGTTGTATTGGGGAGGACTAATCTCTAACCAGTTGTCAAACCAAATCCAAGTTTTCCCTCCTCCATTGATCTTATGTTTAATGTGGGGAGAGCAACAATGTTCTTGTAAAATGCTTCCAATATGAAGTCCCTTGAATTCATTTATATTGTATTTTTTTATGAATAGAACAATTGAAGGTAGGCTTTCTCATATCTTTTTTTATCTGTTCATTTAATTGAGTAGAATAAAACACTTATGTAATAAGAATTTAAGTGAAATACTTAAATACAAATGACTTAAGATGTTCAAAAATAAGCATTATTGATGAACAATTACAAAAAAAGGCTGAAATATGCTTTGGTAGACTTATGCTGCGTTTGGTTAGCGTCTTCAGTAAATAGGGGCGTGCTGTGAAACCCCCTATCCGTAGATAAGCCTCTCCGTCGAGCGTGCTGTGAAACTTCACAAATTTCTCTTCATTTGCTACAAGAGCACAGATAGATTGTCATTTGGTAGACATTGCTTATAAATACAGTAAAGTGGGCCTTACATTCTTTTACGTTTCAACGTTTTGTCGTTTATTTCTTTTGTTTTGATGCAAGAAGAGGTCTCCAGAGAATTACCGATCACCTTGTCTCTTCGTTTCGCTCGATCCAGCCATGGATGCTCTTTTCGACTCCATTAACCTCCCAGACCTTCTCTCCACTAGCGACATCTCCGATCCAACCTCCCCGCTCTCGGCCCCCGATCTCCGCCTCCTTATCACCCGCCTTGAGTCCCACTCCCTCCATATCAAATCCAAGGTCCGAAACTACCTCCTCTCTCACCGCTCTGATTTCTCCTCCCTCTTCTCTCTCTGCAACGACGCCGTTTCTCAGGCCGACGGGATTGACCGCACCATTTCGGATCTTCTTCTCTCCGTTTCCGACGCTCCCATTGATGTTGAGATTAGGGAGATCGTGTCTGAGATGAGTGGGAAAATGAGGGAGGCGAAAGTAAAGAGGGAATTGCTCGGATTGTTGGGGGAAATTGTGGGAATTATCCACAGGCTTCGAGGAGTGCGAGATGCGGTTAATAATGGGCGTCTGAGAATTGCTGCTGAAGAAGTTAGGGATTTGAAGAAGGCGTTGAGGATTGATGACGATGAGGAGGATGCAAGAGAGCCCGTAGTCTTTGGTATGCTGAGGAAGGAATGGCTCGATTGCTTTGAGGAGGTGGCTTTCTCTCTTTCTCTTCAACTTACTTTGCTGACTAGTTATCATAAGGCACTGTTTGGTTGCTGATAAATTTTGAGGGTAAACGGAAGAGAATATTTTCCAAATTGGCAATTAAAATTAAATTAGCCATTCAGTAGTATCGAGTGCATGAATGAATCAATTACTCAGCAGTTTGCTATAGTTTTTATAATTTTGTTGTATTCTGATTGAAAAATATTGGTGATTTTCATTTTAGAGGAATTGGATTTGGGTTTGTAGATTCAAGAGGTGCTTGTGAGGTTCATGGAAAATGGTGTGCGATTTGATCCTGATTCTGGTACAGTTGAAGTCAAGTATCAGTTGAGTGTCGACCAAATTTCTGGGGTTGACCTTCGCACAATATTGGAAGCCATGGAAGTGAGTACATTTTTTAGTAAGATTATCTTCTTTCTATATGTGTATTCATGAAATAATCCTCCAGTGTTTTGTATCTGTTGAGAGACCTTTGCTATCATGAGAAAAGCAGTTCAAAACACAAGAACTTACTTTTGTTCCCCAGAAAACTGTTTCAAAATGTTCCTTGAGTATCTTATCTTCATCTCAGTACTGGAATTTAAATCAACTAAGTTTTCAATGGAGTATAAATCTTCAAGTTGCAAAATTTTAACACATCTGTAAGTGTTTATTTCACTAGGTGGTTGGAATTTTAGATTATGGATTTGCTAAAGTGGCTGATCAAATGATCAAGTTTGTCTTCACTCCTGCGGTAAATTGTGGATCACTTATATCATTTGTAGAAGATGTGGAAAACGTATCAGAAGAATTGACGATGGCGGTACTGAACATAAAACCATCACATGATCATAAGGTAAAGAGTGCTTCTTTTACCACCAAAGATTTTTGTTTTGGTTTTTTTATTGCTAAGATTTTACTGTGTGGCATCCCACATGAACTGGGCGTTAAATTCCTATATCAGATAATCAAATTCCCATATCAGATAGGAATGAGGAAAAATGATAGTATATATGCCTGCAGAAATGACTACTAATAAGCTTCTACAGTTATTTTTGGGCATGGGCTTTTATAATATCTGAAATGTACCATTGTTAGGTCAGTTTGAATATGGACCATTACAGATTATATCAGAACTGACCTCTACGAGTACCATGTTGGTATGGGGATAAATTAAGTCAAAGTGGTGAGCTTATGATACTTGCAGATGACAAGTATGAGGAATGGTGCGATAACAAGGATCATGAGTGGTGCAATAACAAAGATCATGACTAAGGAGTGGCTCCTAGCATACTTTTAGTAAAAGGAGGAAAGATGGAAGATTTTGGATGTGGATTTGGATTGTAGATTTGGACCATGATGAGGACATAAAGAGTTTATAGAGAGATTATGATATCTTACATGATAAGCTATTCACCTCAGATTGGATGAAGCACAAATCATGACTCTAGGATCTAAGGAATGGTCAATATTACGCAAGAATGACAAAAACAACTCAGAAGGTATTTCTGCCACACCCACAGAATTTAGGAAAGGATTGGGGGTGATAAGGAATGGGTTTGATCGTCACAAGCACTTGCTTGAATGAAAACCAAGTCTTTAAAGAACACCAAGGAAGGATTTCTCTGAAGTAATGCAAAAGAACACTCAATTTGTTTTCTGAATATTGAATGAATGAAGTCTGCCTACGATACACGAAATAAAGAGTATTTATACTAACCCTAATGACTTGGACGACTTTCATGAGGGTAGGAATTGGGTTTTGGCCCATTCTAGTCTAACAGAACAAACTTTCTAACAAATAAGCTTAAAACAAGCTGATTAGGCTCAAACAAACCCAAAAACATAACTAGGCTTATGTAAGGCTAGAATCCACTTATTTAAGTCCTAAATAGCATAACTAAAAGTTCTAAATAAATAAAATAAGATGCCCAAGCAATTGGCCCAAAGATGCTCAAAACAGCCTGATTGTAACAAATGAGTTGTTTCCAGTTGTGCATCAGGTCCAGCCTTCTTCAACACGTCTAACACATTGCTCTGCCTTGAATCATCATTATAAACCTTAATGACATGTTCCCAAGTGTTTTAGCTTCTTCTCTTGCATATAGATCCACCATCAAATTGTTAAGAGCCTCTTTAGCACGCTTAGCCCTCAACCTTGTTATTGGACCTCCAAGATTCTGCAATGGATCTTTTTCCCTAATATCACTTTGTTGAGCTTGTTTAAGTGTTTCTCCTTGCTGCCCAAGATCTCCAACACGTCCACGTCCCAATCCTTCTGTCTTGCTTGAAGCCACTTGTGATGCTTGATCTCCATCATTACATGGTTGGATTGGGAAGAGATAGGATAGTTTATAAGTCTATAGAATATGACCGGTAATCAACTCATAGCTAATTATTTTCAAGTATGTGATTTTTAAAGTTCAAAATAGGGTTGTTGTTGAGCCCTTTTGAACATGGATTGTTACACACTGGCTTGTGTGTAAAGTAAAACCAAAGAGTAAGGAATATAATTTCAAAAGCTGCACAGGCCTGGAGATTTGACATGGTTTTGTCTGTGAAATGTCATTTCTTTTGCAGTTGAGTGATCTTTGTATAAACAGATTTGTGGCATAGACGGGCAAAGATTTATTGACCTTTGCAGAATATAATGTGATAAATGCCTTTTTCTGCCATCAGGCAGCAGTAATGCATGTAATTGTGTTAATTGTGATATCCTAGGAATGTCTTGTGTTGCAACCCAGAGTTGGTGATATCCTAGGAATGTCTTGTGTTGCACCCAAAGTTGTACTTGAGAGAGAGAAACTGGAAGAAAGAGCAAAAATAATGTCTTTAGTGTCTGATAACTGCATTTTGTTTTAGGTGCAATGCTTCAACTGTATTTTTGACATTCTCTAATGTTTGTTTAGATGGAAAAAATGGATGCTGTCACCATGTACTCGGGGATTCTTCAGGTTATTAAGTTCATTTACAGAGGTATATGCTTGCAAAATGGTACTTGGGTTCGATGTTTTGGACGCCTGACATGGCCAAGGTTATCTGAGCTTATTATTACTAACTTTCTCTCAAAGGTCTGTTTTCTTGACTTTTTAAACTTGAGCTACAAATCTTTACGATTTTTTATTAAAAAGGAAGTTATACTAATTAATTTCACTAAATATATGAATCTAGTTAGTTTCAGTTGAAGCTTGAATTAATTGTTGAACTGCTTATCATCGTCCTCAATTATTGACAATATTAGAATGGTAATATACAACTGCTTAGTACTGCCAAGCAAGTAAAAGAATGCCTCTGATCTGATGGAGTTATAGACATTATTCTCATTTTTTTGTGTTTCATAAGATGATGAATATTTGCTTTTAAAAAAAAATTAACTTAAAAAAAAAAAGATGATGGATATTTGTGCTGGGGTTGACCTAACAAATCATCAATGTATCTTTAGATGTGCTGAACTAACTTCTTGATATGTATACTTGTAAGAATTACAGATCTATTTGTATATGTCAAGTAAGGGCTATATCCATACATGGGAACTAATCTACGAAGTTCATTGGTTTGAACATTTCATTTTGTTGTCTTGCTGAATAATGAAACAGGTTTTTCAATCTTCTAGACATAATGCATTTATTCATTTTAAAACTTTTTTCTGCTACATATTTTGATTCAAATGTTCTTTCTGCGCATGCTTTCCTTCCTTGTTTTGCTTTAGGCTGTCCCTGAAGATGCCATGAAACTAGCTGACTTTCAAAAGATTATCAAGCATACATCTGAATTTGAAAATTCTATAAAGGAGATGATGTTCATCTCATCAGCTGATAACATGGACCTGAAGTTGAGCAATTTTACTGAAAATGTTGAGGTTCACTTTGCTTCAAGGAAGAAGACAGAAATCCTTGCAAAAGCTAGAAATTTGCTTTTACATTGTGATTTTTCCATTCCTCAGGTGTGATTCAATGACTGAAATTGTTTATGTGATTATCTAAAAAGTTATTTCCTGAGTAATGATATGTTTTTACAGGAGTATATGAGAAAAGATCCCGTGCCACTAAAAGACAGAAATTCTGTTAATTCCTCCAAGTATGTTGTTGACTTGCTTTTTCTGTCTGAGAGGTGTGTCGTATCTGAAACGGCTTCACAATTGATGGAGTTGATTCATCAGACACTAAAGGTTGTTGACCAGTAACATGGAAAAGTTGAACTCGTCTCTTTGAAATTCGTTGAATTTTTGCTAGTTTAGTGAACCTCTAAATCGAATAGAAGGGCATGATCATTCATAAGCTTTGTTTTCCTTGCCTGGCATGCACTACTATTTTGTATAGCATGTGTGTTTATTACGGTTTTACCCACAAAAGAAGTCTTCAGCAAATGTCCATAATCCCACTTGGTTTCTGATTTCAATTAATATCAAAATAATTGTGCCTTAGGCGTTGAAGCTATAGGTGTTGTTCAAGGACTTGGCTTAGAGGAATCCATGGTTTTCCTTTTTATTAAAATTTATTATTTACCTATATCATTGTCTATGCTTCCTCATTGAGCTAACAGAAGTTTCTTCATGTAAAATATAGACGTCTCTTGTGCCAATAGTTTCCATATGGCTAACATTCATCAACTCGTATCTCTCTTCAATCAGTTATGAAATGTCCTCCCTTAGCTTTCTTTTGTTGCACCACCTCCTCTTCTCTTCTGTCACCTTCTGTCTTCCACTTATTGTATTTAATAGGGCATCAAATAATGCTGTCACTGCATTATTGAATTGTCAATAATAGGTAGGAAACAGGGCCAACATAAGCGCATGATGTCACCCAACTCATAGCTTCTTGACCAATGATCTGTAAATCTGGTGTAGGTTGTTTGCCTTTCATCTCCAAGAGTTGCACTGCAGTTCTATCATGCTGCTAGGGATGTTATACTTCTTTATGAGGCAGTTATTCCTGTGAAGGTAAGTGTATGAGAAGAAAACATGGAAGATTGTCAGTTGCTTGTACTCTATGGTTCAGTTATCTAATGCAGAAACTATAGCATGCATAATATCAACATTCTGTGAAGACATAGAGGTTGGCCACAGGCAGTTTAGGATGTCTCTTCAGAGCTATCATAATAAGTTCTGGTTTTATCTTATTGAGCTTCACATGTATTATTTTTTGACTTTGATTTTACCAATATTCTACAAATTTCAGTACAAAGATCTAAGAGGCTTGTGGCTTTTGCATGCTCATATTTGTGATGCTAATATTTACATTCGATTTGTGAAGTTAGAAAGGCAGCTTAATGGCATCAACCAGGTTGCTGTTCTCATGCACAATGACTGTCTCTATTTATCTAAAGAGATATTTGGACTGGCCTTTCAGGTATGTATAGATTATCAAATACTTTATGATCATTAAAAAAATTGCTTAATCTTCTTTATATCTACCCGAGTAATTGAGCAGGCATGATTGAGTACTATGTGGTTTCCTCTGTTCTTAGGATGACAGAATTGTGATTTGTTCTAGCAATGACATTTGTATACTTGCAAATTCCACATTGTTATTACCCAGACAACAAAATAAAAAATTCAAACTCTGCCTTCTTGAGAGATACAAAATCCCAAATTTTGATGGTGGGAAAGCTAACCCTATTTTGTCTTTGAATCATGTTGTAGTACCGTCCATACTTTCCATCCCCAATAAAAGAAAATGCTGTTTTTGTTGATATGGCTCCGCGGTTTCATTTAATGGCGGAGGAGATTCTGCAGAGACAGATTGAAATCGTGATCTTAAATTTGAAAGAGGTACTAGAATTGAAAGACATTTCTTATATGGTCCCTTACTACTGTTAGGAAATGTTGGGACTTATTGGTTCATAACAAATCTCTGTTTTGTTAGGCAATTGATGGTGCTGATGGTTTTCAGAACACTCATCAAATGCAACAATATGAGTCTGCTAAGTTTAGCATAGATCAGGTGGAATTTTCAGTCTTGTCTTTGTCATTTCAGTTGTTGCTGTCTTTTTTAGAGTTAAGTGGAACTGAATTTTTGTTGATCAGGTTATTTTCATTCTCGAGAAAGTACGCATCATTTGGGAGCCTCTCTTACTCCCTTCAACTTACAAGAAAAGCATGTGTACAGTTCTAGAGTCGGTTTTTTCCAGAATCTTGCGAGACATACTCCTCCTAGATGATATGGCAGCTGATGAAACTTTAAAGGTAATGTCAAATCAACAAAGTTATATTTTTTATTCTTCAAATGTTAAATTTTTTGGGGATTTATTAACCTCACTTCATGAATTCCCAGCTGCAAAGACTGATCAATTTGATGCTGGAAAGCCTATCTCCTCTGATGGAGTCCCTGATTGTTGTCATCCATGGGCAAAACTCAGACGAATATTTGGGACACCCTGATAATGACCTAATACCATCTTTATCTAAAATCCGCAAGCTTGCAGGTAGTTTTTTGTCTGTTGCTTAAGTTTCTCAATTGTTAACCTATTTGTTTATGCAATTACCCCAGCTATTCATTTTCCGCAATGATTTCAGAATTACTGGACATGCCTCTAAAATCAATCACAACAGCTTGGGAGAGTGGGGAACTTCATAGATTCGGTTTTACCATTTCAGAGGTAAATTAATATCTGAGCTTACCTGGGATTTAAATATGAATAGAATTTGTCAAAAGTAAAATAGTTCATTGATACAGTGAGGTCAAAGATTTTTTTGTTGGGTAATAGTAATGACAATGGGAAGGTCTGGGCTCGAATACTAGCCTGGTTGGGTCTGAATACCCGAGCCCAAATTCCAATCAATTTATTTTAGTCTATTGACTTCATGTTGGGTCAGTCCAATTTTCCTTAATTGGTCGGAGCAGAAAAAATTGTCAAGTCCGATTCCAGTCAAATCAGAATTGACCCTTTTGGTGTTTGTCATGCCCTAGTGGGCACTCCTACTTGTGAATCTAAGTTTATGTTTGTAAATTGCAACACCTGTGTTGAATGCCAAACTTTTTGTTCCCTTTCATCATTTTCAAGGGAAGTTGGACGCGGGGAATCAGGGAAAGGAGGTTCAATTCTCATTTTCTGCACATGTCAGGGATAAGGCAGATCTATTGAGAAAACTTATTTAGCTGAAAATGGAACTTGCAAGCTGCGTATTTAACCAAATTCGCAGTTTCTTTTTGTCTTCATATTTTGGATACTAGCAAACTGTATTTCTTTTCTATTTTTCTGCCACTGAAGCTGGTGACATCCAAATCAAATCCTTCTAAATGTTCTTCTTAAATGTATCAAATCTTTCTTTTCAAAAAAATGCATTAGATAGTTTTAATGTGATTCTACCCTTTTACAATAAGCTAAGAAGCTCTTTCTAGTTTTTATGTGATTCTACCCTTCTACAATGAGCTAAGAAGCTCTTCATGTCTGCAGGTGGAAGAATTTATTAAAGCTATATTTGCAGATTCACCCCTACGAAAAGAATGCTTATGGAGGATAGCAAATGTAAGCTTGTAGAAACGGCTTAACAATTTATATCTATTGGAAGGCTGAAAGTTTCAGCGTATAGGGATTCTTGCATCAACTAAGCGATGGGAAATTTTTTATGGCGAAGCGCTTGGAGAAATTTGGTTTCTAGTCTGGGCGGCCATAGGCAATTTAAGTTAATCTCGTTTCACTCCAATTTAGTTAACAGATATAGATTGTAGCTTCGATTCATGTAAAGTTGAGCTGCATATAGGTTAAGAGTGAAGGTGTGTTTGTGTTATTTCTTTTCTCAACTTTCAATTATTCTTTGATTGATAGGATGCAACAGGAAGATCGTTGAATCGAAAGGTAGCTAATGTAAGTCTTATTTTTAGCTTTGATGATGATGTGTCTTTGCGGATTAGTGCGTTGATGAGGCTGTGTATCTTATCTGTGAAACATATATTTGGGACAGAGAATTATACAGCTGCATTTGTGCTTCAGCTTGTCAAAACAAGTGTACGTTGGCCCTCTATTATTAGAAAAGTTCTGAATTAGGTTTAATAGAAACAAATGCCCAATTACAGAAACTTAGCGATTGAAGTTGCTGTAAACTGATGAAAATGCTCCACACACTTCATTTGTGGCCGCTGCAAAACATGAAAACCCCTTACCTGATTTTCTAGATTCACCACGCTCTCTTTATCAGTTACGATAAATTATTTAGAATATTTTAAAAATCAGACTGTATTATAAGACTTTCAAACTTCGTATTCTAGCGGGATTTTTATTAGGTGGTGGTGTTATTATTATTGTTGTAATTTTTTAAACTATGAATAAAATATTATTGGTCAACTATGGATATATTTAGTGATTTTTATATTTTAAAATTTATTACTTACCTTTAATCGCAATATATCCACTTATCAACGTCGAATTAGATTTAGAAGAACATTTGGTCACAACAACCAAAATGTATGACATGTATAATTGACGCCAATCATCGACAAGATCCAATCTTTCAATGACACAAGGGGAAGGAAGCGAGCAAATAGGTTATGAAGCAAATGTTTGGCATTGAGAACAAAAATGTGGAAAATGGCAAGAAATCTCGAAAGGGATCAGACTACATCAATGAATGGATGGTAGAGTTTGCTAAAATGTTCGAGAACCATATGGGGTTTAATTCTGATTCATATATAGGTCTTCATGAACTTGTAATGAAGGTGTACTCTGAAGTTATAGAGGAGGTAGTTACTTACAACAGTAAGGAAGGTCAAATAGATGGCAGCTTTAGCATTATTCAAATGGTGAAATGTCCACCTGTCAATGTCACAACCAATCGGCAGCATTACACATGTTATGGTTTCTCCTTTATACGAGACA
>JAOTAW010000009.1:3631165-3644649 GCA_025629945.1 Erythroxylum savannarum | reverse complement strand
GTTTAAAAGGGTCCATGAACATTATTTGAGAAATAGGAACATATAGATTATCAAGCTTAGGAAGGATACTTTTTATAGCATACTTCAAATTATGAAGCTCAAGGAAACCATGCAGCCTTTGTTTCAAATCAGGTTTAAGAATAAGAATAATACTTGGTTGTGGATTGATAATTAAAGTGCTCTTTCCCTTTCTTCTTGCATCCTAACTGCTCTAGTATGATGGGTTCTTTCCTGTTAATGGTAGAGTTAATTCTTTAATTAATGGAAATAATTGGTACTATATTAATATGCGTTATGGTTTCTGTTAGAGTTACTTTCCTCCATACTTTCTTAATCTCAATCTAGAGGATGTATTTTTGTAGTTAATCCATTCTTTAGAAAGCTCACTGATAAGACACGCAAATATGTGCTTAAAATATCTACTAACAAAGTTAGCTAGTTAAATTGGTCTAAAGTAAATACCTTGGCTAGCTGTGAGACTTAACTACTTTTAACAAAATTAAAAGTGATTTATTCCCTCTTCCTAATCCTACATCTAGGTTATGTATGGAATCCTCTAAACACAAAAACCACCTTTTTTTGGCTAGCCATTCTATAATCAGTTGTGGAAGTACATTCTAATAATAAGCAATCATAATTGTTAGATTATTGAATGGAGAAGTAACTCCACTGGGTATATATTTCACTACAACTTAGAAAGGGAGATGCCAAACTTTTCTAGATAACATTTGGTTTTACTATTTATAGCTTATGGTAGGAGAAGAATCAATATATTTTCAAGAATCATCATATATATTTTTAAGAATCATCATACTCAGGTTAATATGATGAGTCAAAGAAACATTAGAAGGATAAGATAATTAGCATTAATAAGAGGTGTTGGTCTTTCATTTGAGCTAGGAATATCTTTGAGATGGAACCTCTAAGGGATAGGTTTAGTGTCAAACTGAGCTTAATAGCTTGGTTAACTTTGTATTTATCGGCTTCCTTATAGATTGGATGTAGCTGTTAGTTTTTACTTTTAAGGTTCTTTATTCACAATAAGCTTAGTTGTTAAGGCCCTCTTGCTTTAGTTACTTACCCATCTCAAGGTTTACTTCATTAGCTATTTTGGGATAGTTCATATGTGTAATTTTGGCTTTTGCCTAGTAATGCATATTTTTAATTCCCAAAGAAAAGAACTACCACTATACCTGTTACACATATATTTTTGTCGATTGTTAAAGGCTGTGAAAAATTTGGGAACACAAGTATAAGTGTTGATACAAGGCCTTTCTTGAGTTCCTAAAGTGGCCTTTGTTGATTCTCTCCCCACTTCCATTTTATAGCCACCTATTTCCTTGACATTTTATTCATAGTCTTAGCTAAGATCTTGTAATGCTTAACTAACCTCATGTAGTAGCTTGTTAGCTCCAAAAGTTCCTTTAAAGATTAAGGTATAGGTCAGTATTACATAGTTGCCACTTTTTTTCAAATTAGTATATAACCCCAAAGAAAAAAATGAATGGCCTAAGTGATCTATCTACCTTATACTAAAAATACATTTCCTTTTTTTAAATAAAGATTTGATGAGCATTTGCATGAACTTGCTCCAACTATTGTTGAAAGGAACCATTGTAAACCAATTTTTTTTTGAAGAAATCCATGATGAATTTCTTGAGGTAAGGCCTAAATATCTCAATCATGAGACTTTGGAATGCTGAAGATGCATAGGTTAACTTGAAGAGCATCACCAAGAATCTGTAGTGGCCTTTGTATATTCTAAAGGTTGTTTTGAGCTCGTCCTTTTAAGTACATAAATGATCTTTTCACCTTCAAGTTATCAAGGGAATGGTCTAGTGTGAAAACTTTCTTACACTTATACAATCATCCTTTGATTCTAACTCAATCGAGTACTAGAAAATCTATTATGATAAATCTGATAGGAACGGTATAACTTTCTTTCTCCACATAAGGATCAGTAGTCACACCTACATTATCCTTTCTGTTGTGTCTAGTTTATATTGCTTTTAATTGCCTTCATATCTTGATTTTGGTTACAAATCCTTGTGTTTTGATCCAAATGTGAGATAGATTGTGTGAAATTAGTGTGGATATAGCATGAATGTTAATTGGATTATTTTATGAATTGTACATGAAGGTTGAAGGGAAAGTCACAAATATTTTGCATGAAAAGAGAAATAAAATGGAAGAAAAGTGGTGACACAACAAGTCACAATCGTGGTGATAAAACTTGTCACCACCGTGACAAGTGCCCTTAATGGGGTGACTCAACTAGTCACCCCTGTGACTACTCCATTGCGTTCACTTAATTCTTACATGTGCAAGTTGACGGCGTAATAACCCTACAAACTTAAACCTAGACTCGTGCTATAAATGGAAAAGGAATGAGAGGTAAAAGGGGGCGGAATCAAAAAGTTTAGCAAGACATTCATTTGGCTGGGAAAAAAAGGAGATAAAGAGAAGTGTGGAGGCGGAGAAGGAGAGAGCTTCAACTAAGAAGAAGGAAGGAGAAGAACAGCAGAAAGGAGTAGGCAACGTGAGTAGTCAGTCATTTTGGTTAAACATCAACTAGAAGCAAAGGGCCAGAGTTAATATGGAAAGCTTGAGAGTGGTAGGAGCAACTCCCTCACCCACTATTGTTTGCTCTTTCTGTTTACTATTTATTATTGTTTTGCTACATTTACTTCTCTGTTATATAGACTCATGCCCTGTTATGCTTAACTGACCCATACTCTGTTAGCTTTTGATAGTTTATTTGGGTTATTTACTTGGTTTGTTGCTTTAATATTTCTTTTATACTGATCAAGATGAGATTGAAGTGTTTAAAGATGATGAATCTTGTAATTTCTGTGATGGGCTGATCTCTTTTCTTGAGGAATAATGCAGCTATTTTTGTCAAATATGCATGACTAAGGGATTATGTTGTTGTCTTATATTTGCTATAGTTTCTAAACTGAATGGATATAATAGCATGATCAAGCTTTGCATCATTTTAGTATTAAATGAAGGATTAAAGGAAAAGTTTAATATGGAACAAGAAACTATAGACGCTTAAGTTAAGAATTAGAAATTTATTAACCTAAATGGTAATTACTAGTCAGGTTTTCATAATTAACTCGGGTGATAACTTGTTGAATACGAAAGTTAGATTAGTTAATTATTCGAGTTAATCTTAGGGCCAAATGATTAATTTCGATAAGACAACTGTCAAATCATTTCCCCTTAATCATGCATACGAGATTAAATTAATGAAATTAATTATCAAGAGTTTTCCACTTTAATTTCTAATCATTTTTGCTTCCGATCGATTCAGTTTATTTTTAGACTAATTTTTGATTTTCTTTAAAGCGTTCACTCAACAATTGATATATAATGTTTAGGATTGCATTTTTTTTGTTTTTGTTCAAAATTAATTTAAGCTAACCAATTTCACCTCCGTAGGAGATGACTCTGGGTAATCAACTATAACTACCTTGTATACTTGCAAGTAGGATAGCCTAAGTCTTTTTAGAACTTTTTGTGCACAACACTTTCTCATTTTGAATAATAAATAAAAATAAAAAGATGTATTCTTTATTAAACTTATCAAATTCACTTTTTAATAGGATTTTTAATCAAAATAAAAATTTAATCATGATGTCATTTTCTTGTTCTTGAATAATTTTTTCAATTATTTTTAGGTTTGTGCTCTATTCCAATTAAAGATTCGACCGATTTTTATTTACAACTTTATGTAAGGTAGAGTTTAGTTTTTTGATGGTGATAGTAGAAAAGTTGATAGATAAGTCACCTTATTGCCATTCTATAGAATCATATATGAAATTTTCACCTCATACAACTCCTAGTTTGATTCTTTCTAGGTTGGTAAAACCCTGACTTCAAATCACTGTCTATTTTTCTTACTTGTCCATTCGATTTTAAATTTCCATCAGTAGCTTCAACCCACTATTATTATAATTCATTTAACTTTCACAAAGATGAGATTGTTATATAGTAAAATGACATATATTAAACGTATGTAGTTAAACCTTTTTTATTAAATGTAATTTAAAAATAAATTATGTAAATTATAATGTTGGTACCTAATGGAACTCAAGAGTGGGGGATGAATTGAGTGTTAGAGAATTTAAACAATTATTTTCTATCTAAATAATGCAATCTAATAAAGATCAATATATGGTGAAATAAAAAGATACTTCAATATAAATTATTATCATAATCATTAAATAATTTGAAGGGTATAAAGAAAAAAGAAAGACAAACTAATTTTTTTGACAAACAATCATTGCCTACATTCACTCTTCAACGCATTTCTTGAAATTCCATTAATTTTTTTCCTTCAACAATAGAAAGAAGAATCTTTTTACAATAATTTTTTTTCGCATGAAAATTGTAACTCTCCTTACTATATTTCTCAATGGTAAAGAGTAACCCTCACTTATAAATGAATTTTAAATTCAAAAGACCTTGCTTAATGACTTTAATAACCTAAAGAGTCACTCACTTCAAAATGCAACTATGAATGCTCACAAAATCCTTAAAAGATATTTGAAATATGTTATAAAACACCTATATATTTCTCCATAAAGAACCAATGAAAATTCATATATTTATAAGGTTTGGGGAAATAGTGGTTGAAATCAATAACTAGTCATTACCAATAACTAGATCTAGTATATTGGTCGACTAGTATGAATTGAATGCATAAATTTTCTAACTGTTAGGGCATTAGTCGTGTATTAACCAATGTTACTCTAAAACTATCGACATACAAGTTTTGACAACTTTAACCAGCATTTGTCAATTACTACTATATATTGGTCGACCAATACACTCAAAATCATTATTCCAACATTTTCAAATGCTTAAACTTAATTTTCTCAATGAAAAATTGATTTAAAAACTTCTAAAATGTTCTCGAAAAAAATTGTTTAATGATCAAGGGGGTTCTTCAATGAATCAAAACTTTAAGTTCTCTTATGCTTAAAAAGATTTATGCAATGCGTTAAAGTGATGATGTGTTCATAAACGACGAGCCTCTAAAGTATCAAAGTAACCAAGGAAGAAGTACAATAAATATTACATATTCATTTACAGTATTGTTGCACCCTATTCTTCCTTAGTCTTAATTTTGTTCTTCGCTTGGAAGAGTTTAACTCCAATTTTTCTCTAATATTCTTATGAGATGTACTTTAATTTGTGCATGACCACTATTGCTTCCTTAAAAACAAACCTATTAATACTATTTATGCTTTATTATCGTCAAAATATTAACTGTAAATTTCCTTAATTCAACTCTTATAATTAAGGAAACTTAAGCCGCAGATTATATCTAGCTATGAACATTCTTCTGTCTCTCGATCTCGTTTATTTTGTGTATTAAACTAAAACATAGACACTGGTGTACTTCTCAGCCAACAATCATGATCGGAATGGTAGCTGCAGACTTGTTGAACAGTAAATATGCGATAGGTTTTGTTCAAACTTTTTTCCTCGGTTATAATGGAAGTGCAAAACCACACAGATTAAAACAAACATCTGAAAGAGAAATTGAACCAACTAAAAGCTAACATGCTCCAAGTATTGTTCTATATTTGACACTGAGCATTGTTATCTCAATCTTATTGAATTCAAAAAACTAGAAATACTGTTCCACAACAAACAGACTGACAACCTGCAAACGAACATGTTCACGCTAGCGCACTGGCTCTTCAAAGGCATTTCTGCAGTTAATATAAAGCAAGTGTTAGCAATAATTTCTAACATTCTAAAAATGGAAACGATAAAGCTCTTCAAGATGGTATTGAAACCAGGACGGCTCGTATCAAACATTTCCATGTCCTAAAGTAAAATGACTCAATGAAGCCCATTAGTGGGTCAGCAAACTAATCAGGTCACAGAGTTTCTAACAATGTAATAAATATCATTAAAAACGTATCCAGAGTAGCAGAAAAGCATCACACTGTATACTTCTAATTTTCAAAGGGAACATACAACCCACTTATACTCTATTGCTGCTTCGTCAATTTCATTTTATCAACTACTAAAAAGATATGTTCCATCCACAACACTCTGCAGATGGCCACATATCAGAAGTAGTCAGTTGCATCATACACTGACTCATGAAGAACAATCCAAAGTATACAATCGTTACATTATGCTAACCAGCTCCAGATGAAGCAAACATTGATGGCAGAAAGCATATTCAAGTATGAAACATGTTTCCTCCACGACATTGAGATTTGCATGCTGAAAGTAAAAAAGTTATACCACAATATATAGTAATTTCCCTTACCTAACTGCACGACCCTAGGCTATATTTATTTGGAAGGTAGGGAAGTACATTAGATGTATGGAAGCAAAGCTGCAAGGGATAAGAGAATTCAAGTATGTATTTTACATGAAACAAAATTTTCCAACCTTTAAAAAGTAAAAGCTGATGAATCATGTTTAAACCAAAATAAAACCTCTTCAACTCGCTAAAAATCCAGAGAAGTTTCCTTCTCATGGACATGATTTTCCCACCATGACAAAAATTTATGTAGATGTTATGAAAGAAAACTACAAAACAAAACATGAATTTACATTCAACCCCCTTCACATAGAAACCAAAAAGATGACTCAGTCAACTCCAATGCAGTAGATCAAGGCAACATTGACCATCGACCTAAATAGTTCTTCTATTAATAGAAGTTGTTCAAAATACTTCCTTTGATGTTCACAAACACTAAAAAAAGAAACAGCCTTCACAAATGCAATACTTATAGAAGAAATTATCCACTTCTGTCTTGATTTTTAAAGTGTAACTGTTATTACAGAGAATTACATCTGAGAACATAAGCATTACACAAGCATGCATTTCATGATTTTCATCATAGAATCTCCTCGGCCACAGAATGTCAAGTAATCATAACTAAGAACAATGTAAACCATAATATAATCTAACACAAGCATTCTGATAAGTACCTAATGACCATGACCATGATCACCATGACCTTCCCAAGGATGTCTCCAGCCCTAAAAGAAACAGCGTACAATTTAATTCAGGGAGATAATAGGATGGCAATGATTAAAGACTCAAATCTTACCAGAACTACAGGGCCATCTTGCTTAGCCCGATAGAGAACCCAAAACCTGAAAGAACAAATCATAAACTGGATGAGACGTACATATCGCGTTCCCATGACTTACAACGGAACTAAAGCTTTGTCTCGAGATTTGAACTCTTACCTTTGAATTGAAAAAACAACTAATAAAAACAAAAAAAAATCAACTCCATTGAAATACAGCAACTATAGTATCAACATTATCAGTTTCAGTAACCGTCAACGGTGGGTGTTTCCTCTGAAATAGTTTTCCCTAATCTAACAAATAAAAGATAACAATTTAAAAGAACTTAAGAGCTTGTGATCCTAAAAAGAGGAAATCTGAAATAACAGAAGGTATAATCCCAATGAACCCCAGAATTTGCAAATATATATAATATAATTAAAAACGTCGATGGGCAGAAGCACAAAAGGAAAATCAAGAAAGAGAGATGGCGTATATAGAGAGGGAGACTCACCACATGACGGCACACAAGCCTTTTCCGGTGACGGTATGCCAGCGCTTGGGTTTGTGCAAAGTCAGTCCCTTGTAAGTTACGCCCTCTCCTCCATGTCCACCTCCCATTTTTCTCGTCGCTGGATTTCGTCTTGCTTCCGCTTCTATTCAAGTTCTAATATTGGCCCTTCTGTGTATGAAACGACCCTTTTTTTTTTTTTTGGAAGAAACGACCTATTATTATTTGTAATTCAACGTTTAACAAAAATCTAATAAATTATTACAATTATTTTTTTAGTAAATTATAAAGTTTATAAATAAATAGGAGTTATAAACTTCGAGAGAAAGCAAAAATCCATTTTTTGTGCAAAGTCACTATGCTTCCATAACTCATTCTTGAAATCTTTGTATAAATAAAGACTATCTTTTCATCTTATGTTACTCCGTTGGTAGCTGTCAAGGATTGACTGCCTTCTCTTTACCCGCACCTTTATCTAGAATCAACTTGCAATCAATTCATTAAAATATAAAATACACACACATTTTACTTTCTCTCAAAGTTTGAACTAAGGTGTTCCATAACTTAAAAAGATCACTTATATGTTAAGGCTTCCTACATTCAAGGCTTCATCTTTGAAGGTTCGTAACAATGAAAAGGGTAATGATAAAAGTATTTCTATCACAGTTCCGGAACGTTAGAGACTGGTTAACCCAAAGTAAAATGGATTGTAGATTTGGCAGCTGAGGTAGGCTAATTTGGAAGTGGTTTAGAGTATTGAACCATACGGTTTGAGAGAAAGGGCAATTAAAAAATAAATGTTCAAAAGTCTCTGAGGCCGAAACACACAATGAGCATTGATTTGGGGTACGGAAGTAAATTAGTTTGTCCCCAGTCTGCAATTTATTCAGGAAGGCTAACCATAGAATGAATGAACACCTAGGACTATTCCTCTTATGCCAAACAACTTTATACCAAGGAACCGTTTGATTTGTCGGTCTCATGATTGTGTATGCTGAAGCATTTGTATACTTCTTAAGAGGGCTAGCTAGCCATTCTAAACTATCCCCTCGTGAAGGATCTGGATTGTATTGGAGAGGTTCTAGGTTACTAATAGTCCCCCGTAGATGTATCTTGCCAGCACCATTAATTATCCCTGATTATTACAATTATTTTTAGAACCATAAAATAGCATAATTCTTATTACAATTATTTTTAGAACCATAAAATAGCATAATTCTACATTAATCTATTAAACTAGTACTTATTGTAGATCAGTTAAATCTTTTATGAAACGTCAAGTGAAAATTAGATCTTTAAAAAATATTTAAAAAATCATTTTAAAATTATATCATAAGTTTATAAGTCCAAATTATCTAGTTGTAACATGAAATAGGTCAAATTTATGATTCATATACTAAAAACTGCCAAAACATTTATGGTGTTATTAACACTATTTTGAAAACATTAAGGTTTAATGTGATACTATAGATAATAGTAAGAACAAACTTAAATTGTTTAAGACATTAAGGTTTAATGTGATACTATAGATAATAGTAAGAACAAACTTAAATTTTTTAAGAAATAATAAGAGGCAATTCATATATTTTTGCTTTTTGTTATAAAGACGAACCTTTAACAGTATAAATAAGAAAAAAAATGCATTTTAAATGTCAACGTTTTCACCATAATACAATTTAAACCTTAACATTTTATAACGTTCAATTTGAAATTGAACTCTAACGTTTTCAAATTATGCAAAATAGATTCTAAATAGACAGAAAATTTGGTGAGATTAATTTTATGTCAGTTAAATATTACTTTAACACTGACATGATATTATTTCCTATTTTTACAATCTTAAAAGTGGATCTCACTACCGCATGTATGCCAAATGGCATAGTGAAATCCACTCATAAATTCTAAAAATAAAAATCTAAAAGTGTTTTTGGCTGCTTATTTTTCTAGTGTTTCACACTTCTTTTTGTTCCCCTAAAAAAGAGAGAGATGTTTTTGTGTGTGTGTTAATTATGATTGCGAGGAGAAAGAGAGAGATGAAAGGTGAAGGAACTAAAAGGACCTACTACTTGATTGTTAGTGAGTCGTAATAGGCATTGTCAACGATTGTTTTAGGTTGTTAATAGTTCTTCACATCTTATCAATAATCACACTGATAGAACACTCTCGCATACACTTACTTGCATGTTGATGAAGAAGAGATCTTGATTATTAAGATCCCTTCTCACATCTTTATCAAGCTCCGATTTTTTGTTATTGCTATGGGAATTTGTTGGTGGGTGTTGTTTATTGTGAAGGTGGGGTAAAGGTTGAGCTACTTTAGCCCAAAAAGGGAAGCAATATTTTTTTACTTTAAGTTTTGCTTCATATCTCTATTTCATTATGCAAGTTTTCATATCTTGACTTAGTTTGAATTTAGCTATAAAATTAAGAGGCAACCATGTAAACTACAAGAAATTTGTTGGGATTCATCTCTACTTTAAACATATAAACTAATAAGGGTTTTGACGAGGGACAAGTCGGTGGCGTATGAGGGGGAATAAGGAGCGGGGGAGTGGAGCGAAATTATTGGTGGAAGGAATGCAAGTTATGTTGGCAAAGCCAAAGTTGGAGAAGGTGCAACTGATGATATGAAAGAGTGTGGCGATAAGGATGTTAGAGGGAGAGATTTAGTGGAAGTCAGACTAGGAAAAGTATTGGAGGAGGATGTCATAGTTGAGGAGGTCGGAGAGGGAGGAGGGAGAAAGGTAGCATGTGAGTCTATGAAGGAGGAGAGGTAAGCATTAAGGATGACTGGATGGTGAGAGAGGAGCAGTATGAAAAGATCAACAACGAGTAAGGGGGTGGATGAGAGGATAAGGTATGGAGAGAGAAGTTCATTGATGTTGATAGATAAAATTGGAGTGGTGGAGGAGTTGCATAACAAAAGTAAATATGTGAATGTGAAGGGGGTAACATTGAAAAATGGTATCAGTTTCATAATTGTTGCCATTCTCTTTCCTCTTTTTTATCTCTCTATAAGGAGTGGTTAATAGAGTAACTAAATTTTTAAGGATTTCGATTAATTATTATAACCAGAAAATATTTTAATTTTAAATTTTAAAATCTAACAGTGGGTTTAGCCTATGTCACGTGGTGTACATGTGATAATGAGACTTATTTTAAGATTGTAAAAATAATACCGAGCTTATTAATAACTGTCTCTTATCCGTTGGACATACATGACTCATTATACATAGTGAGCCAGAGGCTCTTACCATATTTGAGCTTTAAGCTCTTTTTCACTGGTGACTCCGGTCACAATTGCCTTTATGTTATTATGCATTCATATAGTGAAATGCATCATATGTATTCAATCATTCACTTGTACTCAATTTCTTTTTGCATTCACATTCACCGTTAGACCTCGGTTCGACATTCAACAATTAAGTTGAGTATCACATATTCCGTCAAATTCACATACAATGAGCACTTCTAATATATTATTCATGCATCAAATGCCTCGGATATTCAATGTCCGAAATCAACACATTCACATCACATAATAATTCCATGCAGAATTTAAACAAAACAATAAATCAACGTGAGACCATCTAGATTACTCACAGTATGCTCCAGATAGCTATTGTATTGACATTCCAGCAATGTCTGGATGTTGTCGCTCTAATTGCTCTTCTATATCATGCAATACATACATATTTACACATTACTAATTTGCACATTTTCATGAATACTCAATCATATACATATATATGTGTGATATGTATAATGCATGCTTAATGACAATCCCGGGTATATTTCCTCAATTTACATCTTATGTTCATTCATACTTCATAACTCATTTATGGCTAAATTAAACTTAGATTTACCCTTCATTTGTATAAGATTATTCTAAGTTCATCTTTCAATCATTTACTAAGATCATTCAAGCATTAAAAGATCACAAAATATCCAATTTATCATTTACCTTTACTTAATATGCATCATTCACCTTCTTTGGATCACATTATCCTTCATAGGATCACTTTTATTCTTATAACATCTCCAAAATTTCAGATCTGAACACTAGGTAAATAACAATCCATTCTTGAATTTATATCCTCATTCATCAGTCTAAACATATAACATATTTAATTCCTTATTCAAGCATCATTCTAGGTTCAATTCAAGCTTCATTCAAGCCTAAATGCATCATATGAAAGTACCTAACCATTTTTTATAAGCATATTTGATGTTAACTTGTTCCCACGATCATGGGAGACTTCCATCCGAAAAATCCCAGCTTTGTTCTTCCAAATTCCAGCTTTTTTCAAAACAGATTTTCAGGTCAATTTTTGCATGGCCATTTTGACAAAGAAAATGAGGTATTTAGGCCATACATTCTTTTAACAAAATGTTCCTATATGTCTTAAGTTTCTAAAGACATCAATTTCATGCAGTTTGGTTCAGTATTCTGCAAGTTATACCCAAAATACTATAGAATGTTCTCACACCGCAACAGCACACTATACTCAACTTCAAGACAAATTTCGAAGCCCTTAAAGACAGAATTCAAATTCGATTCTTTCATGAAAGTTGTAGCCATCTGTCTCTAGTTTAATCTAAAATTAAAATCATCCCATTTAGATATTTATAGATCAAGATATAGCTAAAATACAGATGCATGTTCTGTGAAAACACTACAACTAACATATTCCAGCAATTCTTCTTTCACTTTTCCGGATTTTCAACTCCTATATGTTACATTCAAACCATCTTATGCATAGTTGTAGCGCCCCATTACCGTAGAGTACCCACCGGAACGCCTGTAGGTCATTCCGGTACATATCCTACGATAAGAGAGAACTACAGACAAACATCACTATACTCCACATGGCATCACAATAATAAAACAGTAATATTAAATTGTAACTTTTAAAACCAAACTTTTTCCATTTCACCAAAAACAGAAATATATACAACTGTCAGTCTTATCTGTCTGTACATTCCTCTGAGAACTTAACACACTACTATATACAATTAGGATAAAAAGTAGTCCTAACTAGGTCATCCAAAAAGAATCCCAGCTGACCGACCTGTGAGCCATAGCCTCTCTCGCCAATCTGATTTACACGGCTCTACAGTCTCTCTGGAGCTAGGGGTTTACTCTCGATCCTGAAAAAAATAGGTTGCAATGTTGGGTGAGTTTGAGAACTCAGTGAGGAACCATCATCAATAATTCGCCCAATTCTTGCAGCACTTAAGCAAATCACAGAGTATATCAGAAAAACATATTCGGAAGTACCACATGATTGGATTAACAGCAAATCACAATATACAAGACATTCTTGCCTTTTTCCCATATAAATATTCAATCAATGATGTATGCAATGCATATGTGACTCTTTCCCATTTTATTACGGTGTTGTGACCGAGTGCCTGTTCTGTGCCATATAAGCATTAGACGCGACTTAGGAGTAGGAGAGCCCTCTGGGTATGCACTACTTCCATTCGAGTTCAAGGCTCTTTTTCAGTATCGGTGGCTACTCCGGTCACAACTGTTATTATCAGTTTATGTATTTATGTATGAAATGCATATGCCCAATTTAACAGTCAATGTATCACAAACAGAAATATGTCACAGTTTGTCACAGCAGAGGCAAAGCAATTAATCACAGTAATAGCAAGCAATTTTATAATTAGCACATCATGAACACTTCTATGTCAGATCTCCCAATGCTTCGAATCATCTGTCCGGAATCCAGTCAGAATCAAACACAAATCCCACCTGTTGGACCCCGGAATATTTTTTGATGAATTTAGCATGATGTCAAATTAGGTTTTAAATGATGAATTGTTTTGGTTGGATTTTTATTGAACATGATTGAAAAAAAATTATATGAAGTTCAATGGAATAATTTTGGGAGCTATTTATTTATGCCTA
>JAOTAW010000009.1:3586062-3597674 GCA_025629945.1 Erythroxylum savannarum | reverse complement strand
ATAATATAGTGTTTATTGATATAATTATAAGTTGCAAACTAATATCTTACATATTCATTTCGAACGACAACAAATGATTTGGAGCTTTGGTTATGAGAAGTTTTCATTTGTCCTTTGCTCACCTTGACCTTCTCAAATTTTTCCTAAATAAAGAAAAAAGATATTTATTAAATCATTTAACAAGATTAATGGAAGCAAATGTGAAGGGAAAGAAAACAAACCTGAATGTTTGGGAAGCTCAATAATCACACATTTTGTTCTAATTAACATGTCTCCTTAACTCAATCATCAACAATAAGTATTAAAAAAATTCAAACATCAATAATCTGTATTAACGTAACTCAATCATTGGCATTCCATATTAACACAACTCAATTATCAACAATCCGCATTAACATAACTCAAACACAATTATCAACAATCCGCATTAACATAACTCAAATATCAACAATACGCATACATTCACGTTACTATATTTGTTAACAAGTCTAAACATATAACTATTAATAAAAATGCTACTATTAAGTCATTTTTCAAAGCATCAAAGGGTTATAAATCAGATACTGTTGAGAAAGTTTTAATTCTATAAAACCCTCAATGTTCCGTAAGTGCATGGGTCATAAGCGTAGTAGTTGAGGTGCCGATCCTACAAGAAATTAGTGAACTAAATGAATCCTAACTTATTCTAAGGTCCAAAAATGAAATAAAAGGTAAAATAGAAATTTAAGCAATTTAATATGGATCGATTGAAATTGAAATCCTAAATTAATGCAAGGAAATTGAAATTATGCACAATCAATTGACAAATCGAAAATCACACAAGGAAGATTAACCAATTATGAGAAAAGGGGATTTATCCTATCATCAAATGCTAACTTGATTAATTTTGAGTTAATAGGTATTGGTCCTAGAATTCCGAAGGGTAGATTATTATATCTTAAGTTCTAATCATTAAACTCTAAATGATATACCCTAATTAAATCGAACTATTGAAATTGCAATATCTCAATTAATAAAAATAACCCTCATTATAATTAGACCTTAAGCACTCTAATAGACAACTAGGTCCTCACATGAGATCTCTCTTTGTATAAATTATCAATTTGATTGTTTGTGTGATCTATTAGATTGTTAACTCTCATTACCCAGCCTAATAATTTTGCTATCGGTTCGCTCTTTCAATTTGTTACCGAAGCATGCAAATACGACAAACAATCACAATACCCAATACATTAACATCAAAAGCAATCAAATTAACATTAATTTAAGAATAAATCCCAAAAAAGAGTTTAGAACATCCTTAAACACAAATTCATCATCCTCATATCCATCTTATATGTCAAATGAAAGAAATAACAAGATAAATTGAGAAAGTTAACTTAAAATGGAAAGGGGTTGGCAACAGCAGCAACAAGTCCTTCTTTTCTCCTCTTCTCTTCTCTTCTATCCTCTTCCATGGTTCTTTCCAAAAGTGGCAAATGGAGGCTCTATTGATCAAGTCATTTTCTTTTCCTTCTATAGTGTTTTTGTCTTTTAGGGTAAAAACTAGGTTTTAGCTAAGCCAAAAAGTCCAAAACAACCCACTAAAATTAGAAATGAAAGTAGATCCTCGCATCTGTAACGTGCCTATCACGATTGTGGCAGGTATGTCATGATCGTAACACTTAAAATTGAGCTTTTATCATAATCGTGACCTGGTGTTGTTTGGCTTCTATCACGATCGTAACCCTGAGCCTTCCTCCAAGCTTTCTCTAAACTTCTTCGATCTTCTTTACCTGATCTCAAACACTAATAAACACATCAAACACCTCAAATGCACAAAATTAAAGCTCGATAACATGCTCTAAACCATATAACATTCGAAAACACAAGCACATAGTCACACTAATACAATTCTAAACCTAATCATGCACAAATCATCTAATTAACAACTAAGAAAATACTAAATCACCCACTGAAACATAATGTAACCTATAACTATCAGATACTAGTAGGGCTATAAACTATTATATAAGTAAGAAAAAGAATAGAAGACTCTCCAATTGGAGAGAGTAAACAGAAAAAAAATAGATAACAATAACAAAAAATAATAAACAAAATTATTGTTTATTATTTAATATAACTAAAAATTTTATTATGTTTAACATGAGTGACAACAAGAACAAAGATGTGATCTTGTTGAAGAGCTAATTATTCTATTGTAAAACATATCGAAGGAAAAAGTGAATTGAAAAATATTTGTATTAAAAGTTAAGATTCTTCGTATATTAAGGGTCGTAATTTATTTTTTATGTTAGCATTTTAATATCTTCATATTTCTGGAGAAAATGCTTTATAAACATATTGATTTCAAGAACTTGCTAAAGAAGTCATGAAGAGTCATGACTTTAGCTTCGCAACAAGGCCTAATATATTTCATTTGAGTATTTTAACTTATGGTTATAATATGCATAATATGCATTCAATTCAAATCCAATAACTTACTACTAATTTGTCAGAAACAATTCAAACAAAAGTATAAAAAAAATCTAAAAACACTTTCTTCGAACATGTTATAGGCAGTACTCAAACAAGCGTCCTAATCCATATTCAGCTTCAATCAACCCATTCTAAATGCATTACCCATCTCCCCATCTTCATTATTAACACAACACACACTCACCATCAACCAAACCATAACACACATGGAAAGAACACAAAACCCATTACCAAAAACAACTAGAGTGCAAAGATAGGTCACTTACCTCAACCGAAAATTAAATGGAGACGATGACAAAGATGAAGAAATGAAGAAGACGATGACAATGGAAGAAGAAAATGTAGAGGAAGAAATGAAGAAGATGACCAGGGGAGGCTTCATTTTTTTCATTTAAAATGAAACAAAAACGACGTCGCTTGTTGTTGAACAAATGACGTCATTTTCATGTTATTTTTTAAAATAGTGCAACATTTCGTGACGATTTCAAAAAACATCGTCAAATGTTAAATAATTGGAGACAATTTTCGATAACTGTCACCAATGTAGATCGCATCTTTGGAGATGAATTACTAAAATCGTCCTTAAGTTGTTGTCCTTTGATGATGTTTTCTTAGAAGCGTCATTAAAGGAAGTATTTGGAGATTATTTATATTCTTTTCATATATATATATATATGTAGAGGAAGAAATGAAGAAGATGACCAAGGGAGGCTTCGTTTTTTTCATTTAAAATGAAACAAAAAGCGACGTCGCTTGTTGTTGAACAAATGACGTCATTTTCATGTTATTTTTAAAATAGTGCAACATTTCGTGACGATTTCAAAAAACATCGTCAAATGTTAAATAATTGGAGACGATTTTCGATAATTGTTACCAATGTAGATCGCATCTTTGGAGATGAATTACTAAAATCGTCCTTAAATTGTTGTCCTTTGATGATGTTTTCTTAGAAGCGTCACTAAGGGAAGTATTTGGCGATTATTTATATTCTTTTTCATATATATATATATAGTAAATTTCTTGTAACATATGATTTCTATTAAATAGTATAGAATTTATATATAATAGATGGAGTTTTGTGACACCACATAAAATTGTCAAATCATATATTTTAAAAAAGATTAATAAAAAAGTATAAATTTATGTAATATAAATTAATTTTGCGTTTTTAGTTTTATAAATTTTTTAAATGAAATTGTTGTTAACTAAATTTATTTTTGAACTTACAGTCATTGTCAATAATATTAATTTTGATTTTTAAGAATATGATATTAATATTAATATTAATTTCCATTTTTTGCTATATTGTAATTATTTTTTAATTATATTGGAATAAATATAACAATATTTAGTAATTAATATAATGTTATATGAATCTTTAGATAATAATTGTAATTATTATAATGATTTATTAATGTATAGATAATAGATAAACTCTCATATCTTACTTATGTAATACTAGTCTATTTAATCATAATTCTATATTTATTATATATAAATTCAGTACTGTTATATAAATTTTATATATTATATATAATTTCATCGCTAAAAGTCAAGCCAACTAGTAATGGGTCAGCATTTAGTGACAGTTTTCTGAATCGTCGCGAAATGATATATTTCTTCCAAATTAATCGAAAACAACGTATATAATTTCAACTCCAAAAGGTCAAGCCAAATGGTAATGAGCCACCATTTGGTGACAACTTTTTGAATGACCATCAAATGGTATATTTCTTCCAAATTAATAAAAATGGTTGCTTTGTTTAACAACAAATGACATCATTTTCCATTACTTATTAATGCCAAAACAAAGCTCTCTTCATTTTCATATTAGCCATCGTATTTCCTCTTGGTTTACTGTTGAAGAAGCGTTGTCTCCTCTATTGTGATCGTCATCGTTAAAGAAGCATTGTCTCCTATGTTGGTACTATTCTTCTTTTTTGTTTTGAAGAACCCTCCTTGTTGTGTTTTGATTTTCTACTACATTTTGGAGTTTATGTGGGTTTTGTGTTCTGCTTATCGTGTATGAGTTTTTGTTTGTGTTTGCGTTTCGAAGATGGTGAATTGTGTTTATGTATTGGTTGTTGACATTTTTTTCCACCTGTCATACTTGTTTGAGGAAAACCTTCTAACTATTTCATGAAATTTCTGTTAGATCATTTAACTTAAGACCATGTTCATCAATACTTTTAAGGCACAGTAATGCTTGCTTGAGGAACTCTGCATATGAACTTCTCAATTAATGGATCATCACCATCATTCATATTTTTACAATGAGAACCTTAAGCTAAATTTATTACTATTATCCTATAATAGTAATAAATTACACATTTTTTGTGAGGTTATTAAAGTAAACATATCATCAATTTCAATTGAAGAAGTTAGCCTTAATTTAGAAAGAAACAAAGGTAAGGGTAGGGGGCTAACAATTTGATATATAATTTTTGATTATTTTTAGTAACAATTCCAAAAATATAATATTCATAAATCTAAAGAAATATGATATTCAATAGGTTATAAACTTAACTTCAACTAGTTATATTGACTTATTAACAGTGAGTGGCAAACATATAATGTGCTTCTGCGGGGGACGTTTATGTACTTTATTATGTTTTGAATTCCATCACGGTAGCTCTCTCCATATCTGAGGAGGGGCTCAACGGACGCAACTATTTTTGTCATAATAGTGACTTTAGAGGAAAGCACAGTAATTATGCATCCCCTAAACATAATACATACACACTTAACATTCTCAACCTTATCATATGAAGTAGTCTCAATTAATAGATCACAAAATTAACATTGCTAGAATGTTGGAACATTTAAATAAGTAGTCTTCTACTGACTTTCAGAATAAAATGGTAACATTAATTCATTGCAGAATTTCAACGTGGCGACTAGTTTCCAATGGCAAAAATAAGCTTCATTAGGATGAGTATAGCAAAATTCTCTCCAGTGAAAAACAAATCGATGCACAACAAATCTCCTCATCAAACACCAATCACCTTTTGCTTCTATGGCCGATCTTATTCTTCAAAGTTTTTAGTATGATTCGAACTACCTTTCTTTCTTTATTATATGTATCTCATTTATAGTTAGGAAGTTATCAGATGAACGTTTGATGGTATATACTATGCGTTGTGTAAAGCTTCCTAAAGATGAAAATGGAGGCAGTGACGGTCCGTACATGATTAGGGAAATCGATTAGTTTCGAACAATCATCGATTCCAAAAACTATGTCTATTCAATCTAGTATGCATGTGTTCGAATTTGGGTTCCTTTTATCCTTTGACTTAATTAGTTATTAAAGTTCTATACTATTTGTTTCTATGTGAAACATATCGTATGTGTGGTTCATTTAATTCAGTGATCAATGCTGCATCTGGGGAATCGTTCACTATATCTTTTGCTAGTTTAGTTAAAGGCAAGAAGTTGTTAGAAAAGGATGTCAACAAACCAACACTGGGGGGAAGATCTTTTAATAAAGCAAACACAAGCAAGAGGGGGTGAATTGTGTGTGATTAAAAAAAAAATTCATGCAAGTTCTTTTAATTCGTATAATAAACAAATCCTAGTTAACCAATAAAAACAGTAGGAGCCTATCAGAAGATAAAGCTTTTTAAATGACAGGAGCCTGTTAGGTGATAGGAGTGTTGTAGTCTAAACAGAACAATTAAATTATATCTATCTAGACCAATGAGAGGCAAGCGCACCCCGTCTACAAGTAATATAAATCGGTAAGAACCGGATATCGTACCCAAGGGAAAATTTCTAACACGTAAGACAATTAAATTAAACGATGAAAAATTACTCAGACGATCAAGAATTGATTGATTTAAAATTAAAATAAAATAAAGTAAGAAAATCAAGGAATTATGAAAATTGCAAGGTATGAATTAAAACGACTAGATTTAATCAAATGACAGAAATCGGTTAAGGTATCAGATTTCAATTGAATTGGAAACTAAAATAAAATTGTAACGGTGGATTAATTTAGGAAATACTTCACTTAAGCAAGTCGAACCCAATGTTCATGGATGTTCCCTTCTCTTCTAAATCCGAGTTACCTACTTGGTTCATAGATAATTCAGAATAAAAGGCGTTAAATACAAGAAGCCTAAAATTAAGTTCGTTAATCTTAGGTATCCTCACACAAGATCCTAAGGTTGGTCTACACTTTAGTCTCAAGTATGTCGCTTGATTAATTTTCTGACAAATTAAATCCCATTGGTTGTGGCATTTAATCATCTAAGGTCTTAATCTAGGTGATCAAGCTAAATTAAGACAAATTATGCATTTAATCAAGCAAAAATCAAAACCAAAAAAATTATCCTAATCCAATTTTAATCTTAACCTTAACCGAAAATAAAAACTTACTCACGCATATTTATCAATGTAACACAAATCATGGTCATAAAATATGTTTGCATTGATTAAATCTACACAATTAAAATAAATACGAAATTAATAAAAACAAATTAAAAACACCCTCTTTTCTCGCAGCTGAATTTTCTTGCGCCTTCAGGAATATTGTCACCAGCTGCTTCAACGTTGGTTTTGTTTTCCTTTTATTTTGCTTCTTCTTCACACACTCACCAAGCCTAGCACAAAACCATACACCACCAAGCACAACACCATGCTGCTGATTTGCGTTAAAAGCCCCTTTTTCTCCAATGTTTTTCCTCTTCACTTGCACTCCACAGCAGCTACTTCTCACCCAACTCCACTTTTTAGTTACAAACCAACACACAAGCCCCTCATCTCACAACACAGCCCACAACCCATATGCTTCACGTTCTCTCACACACTGCACACTTCCAGCAGCCCACTCAACTCATCGCCTACTTCTCTTATTTTTATTTTCTCAACAGCCATCCACGCACAAGAAGCATACACTCACATACATATCATGGTTCACTTCTCCTCTCCACCAACGTTAAACTCCAGAACCACACTCTCCCATTTCCATGTACAGCACTACTCAACAAGCCACTCTCTATACAAAGAAAACTCATCAACAACGTCTAAACAGTCCTCCTCTCTCCAGTTACGTACTCACGCAGCTCACGCCTCTCTTTTTTTGGTTTTTAAGACACTCATAACATAAACAGCTGCTAACTCTCCTCTCCACCAACGTTAACCTACTAACGCCAAAAACCTTGCTTTCTTTTTCTTTTTAATTCTCCTCCACTTGCGCTCCCAGCACCTGCTCACGTTAACTTTCCTTAAACTCCAACGTCAATCACAAGCCCCCACTCCAGGACAGCGCATCAACACCTCACTCACACATGGTCCTTCCCCACTCAACAGCCAATTCTTCAACAGCCATCTGCTACTTTGCATTTTATTTTTATTCTCCAAACACACACGACACACACATACCAGCTGCCCTTCACTTATTATTTTTCCAAAGCACTCATGCCAACAGCCCCCTCCATCAGCTAGCTCCACAAACGTTCAGCCTCCCTTGCGCACCTGCTCTTCTTTTATTTTCTTTTAGCTCTTCCACCAGCAACCACGACATAAGGCCATGCCAACAACGTTTTCTTCTTATTGTTTTCTTCCTCCAGCACATTCATGAAGTTTCCAAACCACTCAACGCCAGCTGCCTCTTGTCCTTTATCTTTTCGTATGTTTCAATGTCACTAAAAAGCCAACTTCTAGATATAAATTTTTTTCTTGTTTTCCAGCTAGCTTGCACCGCCAGCTCTTCTCTATACAGCACAACCACACTCAACGCCCATGCCTTCTAGACATTATTTTCCTTTTTCGTTGTAAGTGTCATGTGTGGTGGGTCTCTTGGGCTGCACCTTGGTCCTTCACTAGCTGCTGTGTCCTATTTTGCTGCGCCGTTAACTTTAATATCGCCAGCTTCATTCACCACTTGTTTTCCATCCCTAACATTCATTTTACGCTGCAACCTTGCTTTATACTCTTAATTTTTTCAAAGTCAATGTGTGCCTAAAATAAAGACAGATAACGTTTAATTAGCGCAATTTAAATATTAAATGGACAATAGTTTAGCAAATTATGTATTAAAAATTAATATAAAAATGTCCATTAACATCGATGTATTGAAATTATTATCTGGAATTAATGGAATTGTTTTATAATTGTTTACAGATGGTTTTCAACACTCTAAGGACGAAAAAGGACCAAAAAGGCGCAAAAGAAAGAAAGAAACTCGAAATCCCCAATCTGGACAAAATTCAGAGATTAGGCGTGGGCACGCCTAAGGACAGAATCCCAAATCTGCAGATTTTCAGAATTTGTCTCCAATTAGAACACAATTGCCAAGATTTTTTGGAGTCCTTTTCAAGAAATTTTCCACCTAAATTAGAAGATTATTTAATTGGGACAAAATCAAGTGAAGATATTGGAGAGATTCAATTGGAGAAGGAAACTAATGGAGGCTGCCGCATCTTATATAATGGGTTTAGGGTTTGCAAGGAGGATCATCGTTTTATTCTCTTTTCTTAGAATAGGCTTTAGAATAGGGTAGATTAGGAGTTGCCGCACGTTGATTTTCTTCTGGATTTTAGACCATCGTATTTTTCTTTTCCTTTTCATAGGCAGCCGCATCTTGGATTTTCCTCTAGTTTTTCATTATTCAACATCGTGTATTCTTCTTTTCTCCTAGAAACAGCCGCACTCTTTATTCTCTTTTTGGTTCACGTTCCTGAGTCTTTCAGAGTAGATTATCGTATTTCTTTATTGACTTTTCCTTGCTGCCGCAATCTTGTTCCTCTTTGCCACGCTTCTCAATTTTCCCAACAGCCAATCATTGCGTTCTCTTTTCCTTTGCTACAGCAATTGATTTTCTTCTTGATTGTTATTACTACCAGCATCATCGCACATCATCATCCAAAGCTACCGCAATTTCCATCATCACATATCCTATTTTCTTGGCTGCCGCAAGTTTCTTTAATTAATTTTCATAGTTTAATTTTTCTGCACTTGCCAATTAGTTTATTCTTAGATTTAGGGGACTTTGGTTAATTTAAATTTCTGTTTTCTTGCTTTCAATTTCTGCACAATTTCAATTAGGGATTTTTGTTATTTTCAATAAAGACTAGTTATGGAGATTATTTTTATTATTATTTCTTTTGATTTCAATTTAATTATGATTAACTAATTTTCTTGTCTTGGTTAAGGGATCCATATTCCATGTTATTATGGTGAGATTTTCTGGATATTTTTTATGTTGTTAATAAACATTGGATAATTTCAGATCTGTCTTTTTAATTGGATTTGTTGGTTTCTAGGAGCGCTACTAGAGATTAATTGATTCAACCGCTAGATTAACGAAATATGACGTTCAATTTCAGTAATCATAAGTAGCAATTAGGATTAACCTCTCTACGTTAGAGTCGGAAAATTCTAAGAAGGTATTCGCTTGATTGATTGCATGTCGTACATGTTTATCACTTGTCATTGGTTCTTGATTCTTAATGATATTATTCAATTTACCTATGATCGTATCTAGGTTATTGTTTAATAAGATTTCTAGAATACATGTTTCTAGTCATTACACTTAAGAGAAATTAACCCCAATGAATGTTTATTAATAATTGCAATTTTATATCGAGGATCCATAATAGCATGGAAACATCGGTGACCCGAAACCAAGGTATTTTTCCTATTGAATTTTCAGATTTAGTTATTATTTCAATTTGCAATTTTTCCTTTTGAGTTTTATTATTATTGTCGTGAGTGAACAACAACCCCCTTCTTATTTTCGTTATTTGTACCATTTGAATTCGTAATTCCATAATCGTAAAATTCCTCGTGGGAATGATATCCGCGTACCGCTACTACATTAATTTGTTTTAACGGAAGTGAAATCTTTTATATTTGGTTGCAGGCGACAGCATTACCATAGAGGTGAACGAATTTGACATTAAGGTCTTAATTAGTATGTATATTTATTTCGAAGTGCTTAGACACAAATTTCATAAATTAATAAGTTTCAACAACTTAAAGGATTGTGTTTGTAGTTAAATTTGTTTCATGAAGTTCAATGTCATTGTACCATTATTGCATTTGTTTGTGTTGTTATTTGGTGTGTTTGTGGTTTTTTTGTTTGTTTTTTGCTTAAGGATAAGCAAAAGTTCAAGTGTGAGGATGTGATAGTTGTAGGTTGCATGATGTTTTAATAGGCATTTTAGTATTTTTTTTAGTGGTTAATTAACTGATTCATGTATGTTTAGGTTTAGATTTGTGTTAATTGGTTAAATATGTGTGTTTTGAGTGTTATATGAGTTAGAGCATGCTATTGAGCTTTAATTTTGTGTATTTGAGGTGTCTTGATGTGTTTGTTAGTGTTTGAAATCAGATATTGAAAAACGAAGAAGATTTGGAGGAAGCCCAACAAAAGATCTAAGCCCAGCCATAATCGTGACAAAAGGAAAATGGACAAGATGCGATCATGGCCTCATTAGCCACGATTGTGATAGAAGCAAATCCCAAGTGCTAAGATTGTGGCTTGCGTGATAGCAGACACGGACTAGCTTCTAAAACTCAACTTTGTGGGGTTATTTCGAACTTTTTAGGCCAAGGTAAAACTGAGTTTTTACCCTAAATAGAAAAGACTATAGAGGATAGAGGAGAACCCAAATTTTCGTGCCTCCATTTTGCCACATTGGGAAAAAGCCAAGGAAGAGGATGAAGGAAGGGAGAGAAGAAGAGAAAGAAGAAGGTGGAGCTTCAACTTCTTCAACCTCCAAGTTACTTTCGTTCTTCCTATCTTTTATTTCATATATTTGATGTATGAGATGGGATTGATGATGATGAATCTTAGGCTAAGGATGTTCTAACTGTTCTATAGGGATTTGTTCTTGATTTAATGTTAATCTAGTTGCTTTTTTTAATGCATTTGGTTGTTGTGATTATTTGTTGTCATTGTATGCTTCAGTAATAGATTGAGAGAGTGAACCGAATGCAAAATGATTGGGTTGGTTAATGAGAGTTAAAGGACCTAATAGATGACGCAAATAATCAAATTGGTAACTATACGAAGAGAGAACTCGTGTAAGGACCCAATTGTTTAATAATCAAATTGTTGTTGTTGTTGTTGTTATTATTATTATTATTATTATTATTATTATTATTATTATTATTATTATTATTATTAT
>JAOTAW010000009.1:3356153-3367695 GCA_025629945.1 Erythroxylum savannarum | reverse complement strand
AATTCATAATTTGTCTCACCCATTTCTTTCTCATTTAAAATCATTTTAATATTTTTAATTTTCACCAAAAGTTTGGGATCCAACAACTTTTATGGTCCTTATCTAAAAAACTAATGTTTATAAACATCTAAGATGGGATTGGGAACATATTTAGTTGATATAATAGTAGTTTAAGACTATGACATGAGAGGGGAAGTATTGCTGATATGATCAGCAATCTCTAACAAATGCTAGCTTGCTTATAAGATTCATTCACAACTTATTTCTTATTATCAAAACATGTTTACTCCTCATTTTTAATTCTTTAAGGAGGATTAGTGTTGGATGTGAAGATAAGAAAGATGAAGTCTAAAGGAAGGATATAGCTAGAGCATATAAGCTTGGGAAAAAGGGGGAAAATCCTCTAAAATAAGCGAAGAGAGAGGGGTTAATTCTAGGTGATGAGTTGACGTAAGTTGGAAAAGGAAAGAAAGTTGTCCTAAGAGGAAGCTTTTTGAAAATTAGTTAGCAAATATAGTAAAATAAAAAAGTAAAAAAAGAATCAGAAGATGAAAAGGGCGAGTCTCAAAGTTTGGCTTAGAAATGAATAAACTGGCCCTAAGAACAACTAATAGAGTATAAAAAGTTAAGGAGACCAAGCAAGGGAAAAGAAAAAAGAGGGAAAGATAGGAAGATAAAAGAGGGAAAATTAGGAAGATACAAGTAAAAGCCAAGCTATAGCAAATTTATATCCTTATCTCATGAGCAAGCAAAGGGAGTTAAGAAAGAGAGAAACTGTAAGAAGCCAAACCATAAACAAAAAGCCATCATAATATTGTCTTAATCTTCATTTACAAAATAATTAAAAGTTCTAATAATCATGATATTATCTTCTTAATTAAGAGATATTATTATTATTACATACATAAATAACTCATTCCTATAAAGATAGAGGACACTACTAAATGAAAAAAGTGTTATCATCATAAATCTTTATACCCATTCTGTAAACAATAATTGAAATTGCACAATTTTCTATAATCATATTTTTATTTTTGTTTTATATTTTAATATTTTTATAAAAAACAATTATTCGCTCTTTAATGAATGTCTTGGCGGAACTTTGATGAAAGTATTTTCTCCTTAAAACCTCTACCTTCTTTCTAAACTTTTTTTCTTTTTTCTTTCTCCTTCTCCTAACTCCTCACTAGTTTTCTCATCCTTCCCCCATTTGTCTATGGCCTAATTTCTTCTTTCTAGTATTGTTATCTTCCTTTCATTGCGTCATTACCTTTATTTCACCTTATTTCTCCTTACTTCTTGCTTATCATCAACACTAGTCCCAACATTTGTATGATTATACAATGATTTATTGTGGTTTTTACTATTTTCTCTAGTACCACTTTACCTTAACTTATTCCCTTCACTTTAGATGTAAAAGATCTTTTATGCTCTTTACCTTTAGTTTTTTTTTCTTTTCTCACCTGAATTTTAATTGATTTTAACATCCTTCCTTTCACATAATTCACATTACATCTATTAATCTTTTATTTCATTCCCTCCTTTTTTTATTTCCTACCATTTCGGACCCTTGTTGTCCTTTTCATTTATTTACTCTTCTAGTTCAGTATTGAACTCTGAGCCTAATAAATCTACCCATTCTCCTCCCCTTAGCCCTACTTTTATTGCTCCAATTGCTCTTACTAAACCTATCACCTCTTTTGTCATCTATCATGCCCCTATCAAATTTTTATCCCCTCTTTTTAAAACTTACTAAAACTAGGCCAATACAATGAAAACCTTAGTATAGGTCTTGGGAGATGATGCATCCTAAAAACCCTTAACTATTGCCCTACTACCTTAATGTTTGTCTATCTATAGATATCTTTAAGGGGGAGCTTCCAAATATGAATATGCCCTTTTTAATTTTTTCCTATATATAAGGCCACCCTTTCTTGTGCTTAATTCTTAAGCTAACTAGTAATAAGAAAACAAGGTCGATAAGAGGTATTGCTTAATTAGGACGAGATTTTTTTACTATGTTGAGAATACACAAAGCATTCTTGAAGCAGGCCCCTAACATTTTAGCAATTAATCCCTTCCTTCTCCAATTTTAGAAGCCAGGGTTACAATTTTAGGAAATCATGCATAAATAGGTCACTTTGTGGGTGAATATCCATAATATCCCCTTGGAATATTAGACCACAAGTGAGATTAGTCACTTTGCTAGCTTCCTTAGGATGTCCTTTTATCTAGATGAAGTAATAGCCATCCTAAAGAGAGTAAGTAAAGTGCAGGTGTGTGTATTAATGGATATTCAAAATCCTCTTCCTGAATTCATTCCCCTTATGCAATTAGAGGAAAAGGTTGCTTATTTGAGGACTTAGTATCTATTTCCTATACTTAAAGACCAGACCATTCAAAAGATTCTAAATTATGACAACTATAAGGAAAAAAGGTTTATCACAGGTGAATACCATTAACTTGTGAATTTAAGCTCTGAATCAAAAAAGAAGAGAAGCAACATAGACTTTCCTTATAATCTAGATAAGCATATTGATGCTTTTGTAATGGTCCCATCCGAAACTTAGGATGCGGGTAAAGACAGAATCAATCTAAAAATGGTGTGAAATTAGATAATGCTTTAAAGAAGTGAACTCAAGCTGATTGTAAATCAACAAATAATAAAGGTATGGTAAGTAATGTCGCATTAATACAAACTAAAACACAAAAGTATCTCCCTACATAAATGAATTTAAGGAGATAGTCAAAAGGGAGATCTATTTAAAAGAGAAGAAACTCTAAACCATCCTTGAATAACATTAATTTTAGCATGGAACATTAGAGGGCTAAATTGGCCTAAAAATAACTAGTTGTTAAGATTTTTTTCAGAGTTACAAGTTTTTCATAGTTGGTAATTTGGAAACTAAGTTTACAAAAGATAGATGCAAGAACCATAACTTATGTAAGAGGAATTGGAAAATAATAGGCAACCATCAATACCATTACTATGGGAGAATAATAGTAGTATTCAACCAAGATATAATTAAAGTCCTAAAGCCAATATTAGATGAACAATTTATTTATTTTAAAGTTCATTTGATACAAGAAATGGTGGCCTTCCATATTATATTTAGATATGCCTATAACCATTCTTTGAAAAGAACAAGTTAGTGGAAATATATAAAAGATATTGGAGCTACAATTTCCAAACCCTAGATCTTACCTGGTGTTTTTGAGAGCATGTTACACCCTAATGAAGATGAGGGTAATTCTTACCTAAAGAATATCTTGAATGACTTCAAAAGATGTACTAGCTCAATTTAGGTGACTGATATCAAGATGATGAGATGATGAGAACCTTTACATATGGTCAAATAAATAAAAGGGTAATAGGTATTTGAGAAAGAAGATAGATAGGGCTTTGGGTAATGAATAATGGTTTTCAAGTTTTCCTAATAGAACTACATTATACCATAATCCCATGGTATCTACGCTTATGCTAATTAAATTCAAAACCTTCTATATACTCAAATAATCAAATTCCCATTCAGCTTGATTAAATTCTAGCCTAGATAGAAGGCTTCAATGATGACATCTTACAGGGTACTAATTATAATGTCAGGGGGTATAAGCTTTTATATGCATGAGGAAAATTAGTAAGATGAAAGAGGAATTGAAATCTCTAGATTAAAGGAAAATTGGGGACTATCAATAAGAAGTATTGGATGTAAGGGAATAGCTCTATAATTTGTAAGCAAAACTTTATCTATCACCTATTGATAAGATCCTCATTAAGAGGGAAAAGGTAACACTTTTGAACTGCATGCAGAGAGTGAATTACAATAACTCTATATAGTAATAATACAGATCTTGAGCTATATAAATCAAGAAAACGGATAAAAACACCTCCTTTTTCCAAACATTATTCATTGCAAAAAACCTCACCATCAAAATTATCTGAATCAAGAACAACTCGGGTTATAGATCAATACTCATCAGGGTTTACTAGAAGAAGCCTATAGCTATTTCACTCAAACTTTGGGAGCAAACATAGATATATCATCCTTTATTTCTATCATGCGATTAATAATGGGTGAAAAACTCTTCTTTGATATAAGCTTACTAGCTAAATTAGTTACTCATAGAGAATAGAGGAAGTAGTTCAATTCCTTAATCCCAACAGGGTAATTAAACCTAATAGAATGAATGAATTCATCTTCAAATATACCTGGACAATGATTGGTAATGTGGTCCTTGAAGTAGTGACAAAATTCTTTTTTTTAGAAAAATTTTAAAATAAATTTGTAGAACTTTCATATGTTTGATCCCAAAAACTTAATCCCCATGTTCTTTTAAAGACTACAACCCTATATCCTTATGTAATACCATTTATAACATAATTTCTAAATTAATTGCAAATAGGTTGAAGGAGGTTCTTCTAAACATCATTGATCATTGTCAGTGAGCTTTCTTAAAGGATAGGCAAATAGGAGATAATGTTCTCCTAACCTAAGAACTTTTCAAGGGTTATTCAATAAAGTATTCTCTTAGGATTCTACTATAAATGTTGATCTATATAAAGCATTCGACAAAAAATGTTGACCTTTCATTCCTAGTATATGTCTTACATTTGTTCCCTAGTGAAGTTTTATGTTTTAGGAGTTTCTTCCAAGTCTAAATGAAAATTTTTATCCATTTTGTGCTACTAGTTGGATTTAAATATGACTAGCCTAAAAGATAATAAGTGAGTTAAGAATTGACTTGATAAAATAAAAACTAAATGTAATATAAAGATAGTCTAAGATTTTATTTTATCATATACTAGTTGTATAAATGGTAGACAATCAATATGGTTGTCCTTTTGTAAAAGAGGAAGCCCTAAATATTTAAAAGAGAATGATCTAAAGTGAAATTTGGTAAGCTGGTGAAGTTCGTTAATGAGCCCTATGAAGATGATGAGGATTAAAGATTTTTAAATGTTGACTTGTAAATTAAATATGGATTCAAAATTTGATAAACATGAGAGAAGAAGATTAATGAAAGAGCGAAATTATGTGAAAATAACAGAAGATCAAGCAATGATTAGGTTAAAAAGATTAAGCTTAGAGAATTTTCATTGATTGATTAATCTAGAGTTGGCTGTTTTATTTTTATCATAAGGTTAAGCATTTATAGAATACCCAAAAAAAGGTAAAGATTATGAGGTCTCTTTTTCTTACCCTTTTAGAATCTTTGAATAATACAATGGTATCTCTATTGATTAGAATAACAAATGAGGTAGAGCTGATACAAGCTTTAGTTCATTTAATGAAATGGTATAGGTATCTAAAAGCTTTTATTAGATCAACTATGAGACTTAAGTCTAGCAAGTTAAAAGCCTTTTGGAAATCTACCTTTAGTTAACATCTCTTAATACCTATATTTTTGTGAGAGTTACACAAGATTTCTTTGATCAATAGTATATTTGTGTCTTTCTTGTATAAAACTATTTAAAGAGGAGCTAATATTGTCAAGGAGTGTGAGCTTCTTTCAAAAATATTTTTGAGATGGTTGTGTATGACATTAATGTGTAAAATGGGTCTTCAAGGATGAAGATTAGGAATTTTAGGGATTAGTGTGACATTTTGTGAATTTTATGGTATGGACGATGTTAGCACTATGAAAAAAAAAAAAGAATTGCAATTTAATGATCAATCCTCATATGATATGCTTTTTCTAAAAAAAATTGCTTTGTACATTAGGATTAGGTGCCTTGTCTTGGTTGAGATTAAAGAGATTGATTTTTTTATTATCTTCAATGAAGAAAAAGTAAATACGTCTCTGTAGTTGCGATTGATGTAGGGAGGGCTAAGTGAAGTTTAAGATATTTCCAAAGGCGGTGAGGTCCACTAGTACCCAAGAGTGAGTTAAGGTGGTTATAAGCAAGCTACTTCATATCATCTTGATTTGTGAATAAACAAATGAATCATTGAGTTTGAGGAGAAGTCACGAATTTGGGAGTATCTTTCTCCATAGTTATCCTATTAAGGTGATTATGGGGGTATTTGAAAGAGAACTTGAAGGATTAGAACATTGTTGAAGCATAAAACTTGAAGGGTTTATAATTTATATGCCAAAATGAACTATTTCTGTAATTTTGTATGAAATATAGGTCTAGTTGGAGACAATTTTTCACTCTTATTATATTGATTCTAGAATTTTAAAGAAACAATGACAATTTTCAAGTCGCTCTTAATTAAATCACACTTTGAAAACAAATGGGGGTCCAGTAAGAACGTCCACCTAAATCGTAATCGCTGTCTATTCTTGTCGAGTAGGATCTCCTCATGTGTGACATCAAACTTTGACATTAAAGAGACAGACATATTTTCTTATTCTCGTTAGTTCTTTTACTTTTCATACATTACTCATTCTCCATTGTTAATTTGCAAACTGATTCTTAAACTTGAAGATTTGTATGATAATATTAACCGGATGTATCTCTTATCGTGTGGTTAAGGGTTGGTTGTATTCCAGATTCAGGACTAGTGGCTACGTACCTTCATCTGTCTTGTACTGATATTAAGAAGAAGTAGCTGATTACCCGTCAAATACTTTATTCAAAATATATTATTTAGGAATTATTACATATGACTCACTAGGATACACTCAAAAAATAGGAATTGAAGATTTCACTAAACATATATAAAGAAAACACGTGTCTGTGAGTTATAGTCAAGTTGACATATACAACATTTTAGTGTTTAATAAAACAACAGAAAGAAAGTAATCGCGAATGGAATCTGGAGATAAGAAAGGCATACGAAGTCTATTAGATCTGAAAGGCATCTTTTACTTTATGTGGTTGGTGTCTGTACAAGTATTTGAGTATCAGTTTGAACACTACGAATGCTGATATGTTTTCCGGGAACTGTACTATACATGGGTTCTATTGTTTACGGGTTAACCAACTTGAAAGTTTCTTCACTCGCTTTTGGATTTATTTGAGTTATTTAGTAAAAGAAAAAATAACTTACTGAAAAGAGAAGGGGGGAAAAAAAAAAAGAGGAGGGTGAGGCAATTTTCTGTAGGATTTTAAAGAATGTGTTTGGTACCCATTTGTCAATATAATCATGTCGGTCCCTTTCCTTGACAATAATGATTGTGCTAATCTTGAATTCGAGACCTGTCATGTTAACTGGTGTCATATTTGCTTCTATATATAAACAGCTTGCCTCTTTTCCACTTTTATATATTCAGCATATACCTTTGCTGAATATGGCCCATGTCACCGAGTCATTTACAATGCATAATTCCTGCCCCTGCGGGTACCAATTATTAGGTTTTAATATGATCTAAGGAGAAATCAAACTATACCAAGGCATGTTTACCATTCTTTATAAAATTAGTAACACTAAGATTAAACAAGTTATGTTAGATTTAGGAGAATCAATTAATGTTATGCATCATTCCATGTACGATTCTTAAAATGTTGTTCCGTTGAAAGAAATTAGTGTTATTATATAATTGGCTAATTGTACTAATTCTTATCCACAACGGGTTATTTAGGATGTTTTAATGTAGGTAAATGAATTACTATTCTTAGTAGATTTTTGTGTAGTTGATATGAATGATGAATCTTCTTATAATCTCATGCATAACTTACTGGGGAGATTATTCCTTAACATAACTCAAACTAAGATAGATATTCGTGAGGGTAACTTATTTTAATATTTTTGATGTAAGGAAAAGTAACCCCAAGATGATCATTTTATTTTTGTGATTAATGTGATTGACCCTTTAGCATATGAATATTTTGAGCATAAATGTATCGATAAACTGGAAGCAGTTTTACTTGAATAGAAGACCAAAGCTTTCAATGTCTCGAGGAAAAGCTTTATTGCTGAAAAAAAAGTTCTTTTTTATTGCTTTAGATATAAACTGTTTCCACATAAATTACATTCTTATTGGGTCGATCCCTTTTGTGGTTACTAATGTCTCTCCCTATGGTGTAGTAGTTATTAAGAGTCCAAAAATAGGGAAGACATTGAATATAAGTAGTCATTAACTTAAGCATTATCCTAAAGAATTTCAAGTGGAGAAGTTGTGATCCCCAGAGATAAAAAATTTATAACGTGATGAGGAAATCATGGAGTTGAGCCAAAATAAATAAATAAATAAAGGTACTACTTGGGAGGCAACCCAAGGGGAATTTGTTCCTTTCCTTTACATTTTCACAATTGTTGTTTTTATTGAATGCTCCATTTCTTGCAATTAATGTTATATTAGGGACAAAGTTGATATTAAGTGTGGGGGTTAAGATCTTGTTTATTATGTGTGTTTTTAAGTTTTTTTGTTATGATTCTTTAAAGTTCTTTTTACATGTTAAAAAGAACAAACATTCTTTTTCTATTGCTTCTAGGATTATATAGTTAAATTTGATGGCAACTTGGGCATGTAATGTTACTCTTATCATTGGTCAATGTATATTCTGTCTAAAAGAGTAGTGACTAATGGGTAGACATAAAGCTATGACATTTTAAGCCTTTTAGTCTAACACATCTATATCATTCTTATTATCTTTTAATTATGTGTGGCCTTTATAATGAAATTAATTCAATTACTTTTTCAAAAAGCAAAATGTTATGATGTGCTTAAGAAACTTATTTTGTTTCATATTTTTTACGTACGAGTTAGAAGAACAAGAATCAAAATAAGTTAAACTCATATCCTTGGTGTTGTTCTATTGATGTTAAATTTTATTTGCCTTCATGGAAGCAAAAAAGATTAGTTAGGGTGAAAACGAAACAAAGAATGCAAGAAATAAAGTTACTTTAACTTACATGGCCATGTGTGGGATGTGTAAGTCACTGAAAGAATATAGGAGCCTGAAGACATTGTTTCAATCAACTATGCAACCTACATAGCTATATGGACTTACATAACTGTGTAAGTGAGCTACATGGCTATGTAAGTCACCTTGTAGCTTATTATGAACATATATATTCACGATTTCTGTTAAAATTGTCATACAAAATCACTTACCAGCCCATGTAGCTAATTGTGTATTATTATGCAACCTCAATTTTAAGCATAAAAGAGCATTTAGGAGGCCAAAAGGGGTATGAAGACATTAAAGATTAGAAATGACGCAGATTCCTTCTCCTTTTGAGAGCAATGAGGATTTAAACGTTATCTATCTAGTTCAATAGGGATATCAAGGTTGATGAACATGTTTAGGCATTGATTAATCTAATGATGTTGTTCTTAAATCTCTTTTAGAATTAATTCTATTATTTTATGATTAATGTTTTAGGATTATTTTTGAAAAGTAATTAATGTCATATTGAAATGATAGAGCCTTTACAAAACATTACAATGCAAGCCACTCCAAGTTTATGTAGAGTACACTAAGTACTCTATATATTTTTAGGAACAATGTAGTTTCATAAGTTCAGTCTCATTTTCATTCTTGTTGTGATGATGTATTTATAGCAACATTTCAGAGAAATTAATCTTAGCTTGTTCATATACCCTAGTTAGCTGTAATTCAAGATATCTTTATCTTACTTAAATAGTTTGGCATTCCTCATTCTCCATATATAGTGAACCAACATAACAAAACCTGTTTATAATAGCATATAGTCTCTTTTCAAGTTGCATTTAACCTCGTGGTTGCCCATGTGAGGTATCTGTCCATGTTTGATTGTTCTCCTTTAGATTGAATGTTACTAAAAAATTTCTCCGCAATTAATTAGTTGGAGTAAATTTGAAGAATAGATGACTTAGTGTCTTTAATGTGTCTCGACATAATGCACATTTTAGATCAGGCACTTGAAATTTCAACCTATGTCTTATTCCTAACCTTTGTAGTGTTGGTCAAAATAGTATGAATGAATGAGTTGGTGTAATCTTTGGTTCCTTTATGAATTTTTATATTGGAATTTATTAAAAGGTCCCAATAGTAACCTTTTACATGAATTAGTAAAAAATATTTTAGACTTTTATAACTCCCATTATATTGAATCAGGTTAAGTTGGTCTGGCTAGTAACTTGGGAGATTTTCTATGATGATATATGAACCTTGAAATGAGTGAAAAAGTCAGTTCCAATTGCAAATTTGGACAAAAATTTAGACCTTAGTGTTAATAGGCACAGGACCTCTTACATTATGAAGCATAGAGTGAGATATAACAGACCTAATGGACTCCAATTATCATATCAAAACTTAATATTAATTTCACTTCCAATAATGTGTTTCACATAAGGTGGCATTAGCTGTCTAATGTTCAAGATTTGTTGAAATGGATAGGATTGTGTTGGTTCACACTGAATGTTCTATATGCTTTCTTGTTTGATATGCACCATATGGCTCCACTTCTTCCAGTGACTATCTTTAACCATAAAAATTCTTCAGTCTCTTAGCCATTAGTGCTTTAGCCATCCTAGTAATTGATGTGATTTCCAGGCCTCCATATCCTTTAGGCAAGCAGATTGTGCTCCATTTAGCCTTAGTGAAGTTTCCATTGTTGCTATTATGGCCATTTCGTATTAAGTCTCTAATAATTCTATCAATCTTGTTACGAATGCTCTTTGGCAGTGCAAGGTGAGAAAATCAATAAATGTGCAAGTTGTTAAGAATTGAGATAGTAACCTGTAGTTTACCTTCATATAAAAGGAATTTTTTGCTCCATATTGATATTCTCTTCTTAATGGAGGATATTGAGGGCCTTTATGCTATATACTTCAGCTTCTTTATTGAAATTGGAAAACCAAGATAGCTTAGGGATGCTTATAAAATATTTAAGCCTATATTTGAGATAACATCAATCGAACCCACTTAATTATATTTGGAAAGATAGGCAAAACTCTTATTTAGGTTGAAATTTGGTCTTGATAATTTCCTAAACATTTTTAGAGAATGCTTCAAGACTTTAAATGAAAAAGGATCCTTAGCACACAACATTAGATTTCCACATCTATAAAGAAATTTGAATTCTGGATTTTCTTTAATATTCATAGCAGTGATTCTATGTAATACCTCCATATTGATAGCAAAAAGGTAAGGCGACAATGGATCTCCTTGCCCTAGACCTCTTGAGGCTTTCAAGAGTTTTGATGGTTCTCCAATAGCCAACATTGCAGAAGAAACAATGGAGATGCAAGCATATATCCATTTGATGAATATGTCAGGATAACCAAAAGCTTGAATTATAGAGATAATGAATATCCATCCTACTATGTCAAAACCAGTAGTGAAATTAATTTAAATATTAATGTTTAACCTAGAATTGTAGTCTTTAAATAACTCCTAGGCCTGCAGTATAGTGTATCATATGCTTCTTTTATTTTTGAAAAATGAATAAATTGCATTAAATATAGGTAAAGCTAGCATAATATTACAATGAGTTATGGGCTATTAAGCCTTCATTTAAACACAATATGACTGGAAAATCAATAAGAGGTAAAGCTTTACAATATACAATCATAGATCAACATTCTAAGTGGACTTATAGTTTCCATTAATGCTTTATGTCTGGTAAAAGATTGTTATGAACGTTTTTATCAAAAATAGTTGATC
>JAOTAW010000009.1:3332806-3344319 GCA_025629945.1 Erythroxylum savannarum | reverse complement strand
ATTTGGGCATCTTAACAAAAGTAACAACAATATAGAAAATTATTAAAAAACCAGCATTACTCAATTTTCCCCCTATAGTTTCTGTACCTTACCTGCACACTTTTTCAGGTTTTCTTTTATAAGTTGTGATATACTTTTTAACATTAGAGAGTGGAGTTTTATCCTCTCTTTTATTTTGCTATCCATGGAAAAAAATTGTTAATTATAATTTAGAAATAACTTACAAAATTAAAATAATTTACTAACTTTAGCATCAAAGTTTTTCTATTAGAAAAAGTTTTAGAACTCTGACTATTATATTGATTCAAAGATATTCCAATATGCCCAAATTAATTGAAATCTACACTAGTACTATTTATATGCTGTCAACATCATTGAATAGGCATTTCATAAATTTTATGTTCTCAAAGTTTTGTCTAAATATAGATTCTTTTGTAGATAAAGTTAACATTAGGGACAAATTTTTAAGCTGTAAAATTGTAACAAACTTATTTAACAACTTTATGAAATTTGTATAAGTGAATTGGTACTTTTATCCTAATATTAAGCTTATAGCAATTAAATTAAGACATCACAAGTACTATTTGTTTTTCCTACTTCTCACGGGCACTTATGCCATAATATGACCAAAAATTTGTATGCCAAGTTGATCGAGATTTACAAATCAGATTGTTGCATATGATACTTAACATAGCTAAGAATGCTATTGTATTATTTCATTGTTGTCTTTATATCTTCTCATAAGCAGAATTGCTTATGAATAAAATAATATACCATTATTTTATAATAAAATAGTATACCTTTATAGTGAAGCAAAAAGTATACCATTATGAATAAAATAGATGGTCACAGCTTTTGGACTCAAAAATTTTCCATGATTTATTTTTAATTCCTAAAATTGTTTTTTAACTATAAAATTGTTTATTTAAGAGAATAAGAAATGCGTAAAATTCAATTAAATAAATTAAAATTATTGTTCATATAATATAAAGACGTCTTATAATGTATTATCTTTTTTTTATTTATTAGAGAAGAGAAAAAGAAAGGTGAAGAAAAAGTGAAAGGCCCATGATTGGAGATAAAAGCACGCGCAGCCTTTTAAAACACTGGAAGGCCCTAATCGCTTTCTCTCTCTCTCTCTCTCGTTGATAGCGTCTGCTGTTTGCTTTCTTCTCAATTTCGCCCCCCTTTCTCTCGCTCCGATCGACGCCTTTTTCCTTCCCGGTAAGCCATAATTTTCCTCTCAATTTCACTTCCCTTAACCCTAACCTTCAAACTCACATCGCGCTTTCTATCTCCTTGTCTACATATTTCTTCATTGTTTCCTGTTTGATTTCTAGGGTTTCGGTCTGTTCTGTTTGTTTCTTTTTTTGGGGTTTCAAAAGTTAATTTTGGGATTTGTAGCTGACCTGAAGTTGGTTTCTTTTGCTTCGTATTGCTTATTCTAGTGTTGCTTATTATTTCGTTTACGTGCTAGTCCTAAACGAAATAAGTTGATTAGTTAATTGGATCATGGAACGATATTCCAGCATTTATCTTCCATTTAATATATTTTTCTTTGGTCAAAGTAATTACAAGAACGCTTTTCTTGTGGTGACCTTTTACTCATAATTAACTCTTCATATTTTGAAGACGAACTAAAGAATGTTGCCGTTGAAGTTATAAAGGTTTTAATAAATAGGTAGTATAAAAATATGTAGATTTTAAAAATATATTTTTATTTATTAAAATTTAATATATAAAAATGACTCAATTTACAAATTTATATATTCAACATTAAATGATCAAATAATATTTTACATAATTATAAGTTTCTTTTTTTAAAAAATTAATATTAAATTATTGTAACATCAACTATATACGCATACTTGTTTTGTGTTTTTGGGCCGACCCATGGCAAGGCCGTCAGAAGCCGGCAAAGTCATATTCACGACAGTCGACACGGAACCCTAATAATTTTGTGTTTTTGTGCAAACTCCTAAAGAAAACTGGCCATTACAGACACAGAGACCCAAGATATGGAACGAGAAGAGAACAACAGCTCGATGTTAGAGGCTGAATCAACTCATCAACTAGCCGCGAGTCTTGATGAACTGGAACAAATTCTGGGTTACAAATTTAAAGACAAGAAGCTATTGGAGGAGGCTTTCACTCATAAGTCATACCCAAACAAAAGCTTCTCCTATGAACGTCTGGAGTTTGTTGGAGATTCAGTGCTTGGCCGGCTTTTCGCCATAGAGCTCTTCTCTATGTACCCGAATGAGGGTTCCGATACTCTTACCCGTCTCCGAGCTGCCAATGTCGACACCGAGAAGCTTGCTCGTGTCGCCGTCAAACATGGGTTGCATCGATTTTTGCGTCATAACTTGCCTCTTCTCCAAAAACAAGTAAGTTTACTTCTCCAAAAATTCAATCAAATATCTATGTCTAAATGAGAAATTCCCCTAGCAACATTATTGACTCGATAATTTCATTAAGTTCGAACTGATATATTTTCTAGACCAACAAGAATTCCTAGACATTGAAATTACACTCTTTCAAGTTATAGTCATATGCTCTATGATTGATTGACCTATCTCTACCTATGCTAACACCCTTTGATTAAGTAACACTCTGTGGAATCCTATAAAAGATTTTGCATTAACATAAGAAAGATTATATAGATCTCCTTTGAGAATCCCATTCAACCTCTTCTATCTAAGGCATAATTCACTTGTAGTAGGCTCTCTTAACTAGTCTATAAGTGAATTAAAATTAGATTTAGACATCATCATAAATAAATTAACATTAAGAACAACAAAGATAACTCAAAGAAATATATTTCATTTCATCAATCAAATTAAATCAATCCATACAAAAATAATACTAAGTTTTTTCTTTCTAAACATAGAAAAACTGTTTAGTCAAAAAAAACTATTTAGCCCCTAAATATATTCAAAGAAACAAAATCAGGTAAGGATAGAGAAATCATAATAGAAGTAAATCTAGATGAATTTCGTAAATCCATTGATAAACATGAATCTTAATTCTCTAGCAAAAAAAAGGTTTAAAATTCATTACTTAAGGTTACAAAACTTTCTGACGAATAAGCTAGCTTTTGCAGAGAACAAGAAGTTTCTTTGAAGGTTTTTTTAAAAGATGGATAAAGTCTCCACCCTTTATCGAAAATTTTCACCTTATATACATTTGCATACTGCCTTGAACACGATCAATCTTATGATCGTGGCCAAGATCATGGGCTTCATTGGGTTCATTGGGTGATATAGTGCTAGCAATCGTGTCTCTAAACTATGGATCTAATTATTTCCATCAAATTAATACACTACATTTAGTCAAGTCCCTCAACTATGGTTCACATTATTTTTTTATCACTTATACATGGTCATGGCTTAGGACATGTCACTTATAGCAGTTGATCCTTCTAGGAAAAGGGCAAATGTATTAGCATGGGCCAAACTATATCCCTCTAAGAATTGTGAATATATTCATATTTTTTCCTAAAATTGCCTTTAATTCTTAAATTATATCGTTTTAATGTCCAATTTGCAAAGTTACCTAAACAGATAAATAAAAATAGGTAAAATAAGCAATATAACATTAAGATCAAGCAAAATACTTGATAGAATATGTGCATAATTCATGTACACCAAATATTCTCACACTTAAGTTTTATATTATCCTCAAACAAATCAATTCCATCACTATAACTAAAAAATGTAGCAATTCCTTGAAAAGATTCAATAAAATAATTGGAATAAAACTATCCATCATGACGATAGTTATAATGTTCATCAATTAGTTAGGCATTTAGAACCTTGAATTAAGTTGTAAATCAATACAATTCACCTCAATAATCTTTCAAACATCCACTTAATTTACAAATTTCAACATAATATATAAAGTAGATACATATAAGAAAGATTCTTAAACTTTCAAACATTTAATAACCCAAATTAACAGAAAATAAACACTACAATTTAAATTAAAAAAGGAGCATATAGAGGCTTCTTTAAAAAATTACCTAACATTTTGACACGAAAGTAAACTCCTTCATGAATGCCCCTAGTTACTTAGTTAGGACGTTGTTTCAAGTGACTAATAGTACCACTTTTTTACTTTTACCATTTTACTTAGTTTGAAGATAATAGTGAATTTGTTTTATACTCATTTATTTATATATTTTTATTTTTATTTATCTAATATATATATATATATATATATATACACACAATAGGTTGCTAAAATTTGTAAAAAAGATCCACTTTAATCAATGATATGCCTAAATTAAATAAAAGATATCTCAGTGTAAATTAAGTACTTATTTACATGATTGTTGGAGAAAATTAAAACCAAATTTATTATCAATGCTTATAACTAATGGCCTAAACTCAATGAGTCATAAGAAAAACAAAATTTATGATGTATCATCTTGATTAATCTTCTTTTTTGTTGATAAAAATGTCCTCAAAATTGTTCTATTTTAACGTTAACTGTCAAAAAGTTAATAAGAATAAAAGATATGACTTATAAATTAATTGATTCTCTCCTAATGCTTGAGTTGTACATTATCATCAATGGAAATATAAAAAATAAACATTAAGGAAAATAGATAAAAAGGGAGGAAACAAAAAAGATTAAAAAATTCTCTTGCTCCTAACTATTGTTCATTATCTAAGGCACAAACAATCATCATCTAGAAAATAGTTTCTAGCTTACAAATAAGCACCACTAAAGAAAAAAAAAAGAGATGTGTAAGGAACTTAACATTAAATTAAACTAAATAAAGTATTGAATTGAATATAAAAAGCGTAAATGAAAAAATGTAGTTAAAGATTATAAAAGTAAGAACAAAATCCTCAAAGTGTATGAAGATTAGGGGTAAAAAAAGTAAATAAAAGCTTAATAAGATGCATACTAGCCCTCAGCATTAGTTTCCTCCTTTGATGACGTCAAAACTTATATAAGTGGCTTAGTATATCCCATAAGTTGGATATGGGGAGCTCACTTTCACGGGAGATCTTCAATATAGGCCTAGTAAGGGAACATACTCGTGGGCTTTGACACCACATTTCAACCCAAAACCTTAAGGCATTAGGTTTATGGGTCCTTTCCACTTATATGTCCTTCACTAGTTCCATCTCTTTCCAATGTAGGATTCCTACTCATACTTGACATCCTAACACCATATGTTAGAACTAAGTAGATAATTGTTGCTTTATTCTTCCTAATTGCTTATGTAGCCTATTAACTACAATTCTTGTTATGCACATGGGTATCTATATAGTGAATTGTTAGACTAATCCTTTTAAGAAGCATATGTGCGACATTAAGTAGATGATAAGCTAAACAAGGAATAAATAACATTTCATAAATATATTTTTTACTATGTTTTGTTTGAAAAAAAATAAATACAATTCCTTGTACTTTAATAAATCATCATTTTCCAATTTAACCTTTATTTATTTATACTTCACGTATGGTAAGTAGAAGCTCATCATTGGACATGTAGCTAATATAGGCACTGCCTATAAACGATGCAACTCTTTTGGTCGATTATAATACAATTAAAAACATAAATATACTTTTTCCCTCTCTTTTTGGTTCATTCATAAAGTTTTCCTACTATCAGGTTAGTTATGTTTTTTTTTTCTACTATTGTGCTCATTGATATGTTTACTATTAACCTTGATTCTTCTTGACTATATAACCTTTTATATGCTCCATTTTTTATGTGATTGTCTATTTTTGTATTGGATTGGTTGTTTTTTCTATAAAAAAATTCTTTTCCTTGATGGTTAGTTAATAGAAAAATGTACAAATTAGCCTAAGTGATGTCACAAATCAACAATATGGACCAACCAGATGTTAATATAAACATAAAAATAATTTCTTTAGGCATTCTCTAAAGGTGTGATTTTCACATTAACTTTTTACAAAAGGTTTAAACAAGCCTTCACTATTACCTCTATTACTACTTTTACCCCCTATTCAAAATGTAATAATACTATTTTAGTAATGTTGGATTATAAAATGATAGCACGGATAGTGATAGAGGTTTACTTAAGCCTTTTGTATCACACCTTTGGAATTAGTTATTTAACAAATTTTTTAAAGAATAAAAGCAATATTATTTAATAAATATTGCACAGTGAAAATTGTCCCCTTTTTTATGGTTTCCTAAGCATTAATACCTTTCTTTGTCTACTTCTATTGATTCCATAATTTTGTTGTCTTTAATAAGTCATAGACCTCTAAATTTAACTTGGAAGACCCCTGCTTGATACTTGACCTATACTCTTAATCTTGTAATTTACAATCAGCTCAACTACAAAGAGATATTTAAGAGCATATGATTCCTCTATAACTAAGATCTTTACTTTAATTCTTTCAAATCTTAAAGGAAGGTTGATCAACATTTTCTCTATGAGTTTCATGTTTTGAAAAACTCATCGCCACAAATTTACTTTATTTACAACCTTAATAAATTTGTAAAATAATTTGTAATAGATTCCCCTTTATTTTAAGCATATTAAACTACCGTTTTTCACTTGAGGAGTTTCACTACTTATAACTTTTCACTTCCTTCAAACTCTTCTTTTAGCTTTTTATCATGCTTCTTTCTTTTCTTATATGCCATTATTCTTATAAAAATAGCCTTTAAAACTATAGAGTGGATGTAAGCAAGTGCTTTTAGGCTCCTTATAATAAACTCCTTTTTTTTTTTAATCTCATTCATTGTGAAATTTGCTCTTAAGGATGAAATATGTTATGCTCCTTGCTCCACAACATCCCATAAGTTGAGAGCATTCAAGTATGCCATCATTTTAATAGTATATACTTGATAATTCACATTTGAAAAAACTAGTTCACTTATTCCAATGAGCTTTAGAGCCATTTTAGTCCCTCATAACATTTATTACTCTCTTCTACTCACAAACAACATTTAGAAAGAAACCTTTCATCTAACTCGTAAATCCCTTAAGAAAAAAGCTCTTATATCAATTGTTAGTTTTAAGTTGTGTTAATGAAAATGTGCAGATGAAAACTTTTAAATAAACTTTCTTCCACACATATTCATTTATTAGAATAAATCTCGTATACAAATGTATGATTAGAGAAAATTTTAGATAGTCAAGCCTGCTCAAACTAATCCTTACACCTTTTAAAAAACATATTCCTTAAAATCAAGATTCACCATACCACACATACTAACTTTCGTTAATTTAAGCTTACATAACTAAATAGTTTCTATAATTTTCAATAGACTAACAATGTTAAGCCACTTTGTTCACTCGGGACTCATATCCCTTTAATTCTATTTTTCACAATGGGATCACATCAATATAATTATACTACTAAAGGATATAACAAATTTAACTAAAATTTGGTAAAATATAACTTACATAGATTTTATATTACTAACAATTTTTAGAATAGAAAATTCTAAGCTATCACAAAATATTTGTTTACTAATTAGACCATATGTAATGTTATTTATGATATCATCAAATGAATATTGATATAGTAAAAAACATAATTATTTTTAAGTTATATAAAAATAAATAAAAATAGTCCATAAAATGAAAATATGTTTTGAAAATTCACTAATTTTATTCGAAACTTGAGACTATATAATTACTGTTCTAATGCAATTATTACACTCTTTAATTTTGTTAGTGTTTTGAAAACACTAACAATTTCACTTTATATTTCTTATAGGTAATTTTAAAATTTATATTATTTATTATAATTTTGAATTTATCTTTTATTGTTTTAATTTTTTTAATGTTTTGAGTGCTAAATCTTTCAAAGAAAATTTAAATAACTCAATTTCCAAATCAAACCAAATTGATAAGGATCATTTAGATTTATTTGATTTTTTATATAATTTAGTTATTAGGCTTTCAATACTAGGTCCTTTGGTTCTACTTTTATTTTGTTGGTTGGACAGATCAGAGAGTTCTCGCAAGCAATCGAGGACTATCCTTTGCATTCTTACGGCCTAATTGAGGTGCCAAAGGTTTTGGCTGACATTGTGGAATCAGCGGTCGGAGCCACTTACATTGACGATAATTGTTCAACGGATACTGTGTGGAAGGTATTGTATAAATTGTACATCTTTATTCCATCCCCATATCACTCATATCATTGCCCATTCTTTGTTCTTTTCTAGTAATGAACTAAGCCTCGAATTCGTTTCAGAAATTAAAAAATGTAAACTTTGGATCTTGAAAAAAGGCAGTGAATAATCGACGTAGATGTATATACAAATGTTTAGTATGTCTACATAGCTGAATATTAATTGTCATTTAATTCCAAAGGTCTTCAAGAATCTGTTGGAGCCAATGATCACGTTGGAGACGCTGAAAAAGGATCCAGTGACTGAGCTTTATGAAATATGCAGTAAGAGAAACATGGAAGTGACGTTCGAGGACAAGTGGGAGGAATGCAAGTCTATCAATGTCTTCGTGGACGGAAAACTTGCGGGCAAAGGAACATCCGCCTCCAAGAAAGAAATTAAATGATTTAGTTCTGCAAGAACAAGAGCTGCAAAAGACGCGCTGCAAATGAAATCTTTAAAGACTTTTTTGCTTTTGTACTTAGGACGATTGACCATTCTTTCTACATCTGTCGTATACTGTTTCAAATGCTTTTGCTTCAGTGTACACTTATAAAGTCTCCATGCATCTTCAACAATTTTCAAGCTCGATTATTTACCTTTTAATGGCATAATGTATCTCTTATGCAATGTAATAAATTCTTATTTAAATTTCATAAATCAAAATTTAAAGGAGCATTAAGATAATGATTTCTTACATTAACCTATTCCCAAATAGGTTCTTTGGGAATCTTTTGCCAATTGATTATGGTTTCGTTGTAAGTAAGTTTTAATTATTAACCTTTAATTATCTGCAAGGGCACGGTTTGTTAGCGTAGCACCAAAGGTGTCGATCCCATAAGGAGGGAACTAATCTAATCCTAAAATCTAAGGCCATAAACAAATAACAGAAATTCAAGATGCAACGAAGCTAATACGAGATTTTAATTCAATCAATCAAATTAAGAACCAAACAAAAAAATACAAATTATTAAGCAATCTGCAACACACCCAAGAATCAACCAACGAAAATTACCAATTGAGAGAAAGGAAATTTTACCTATCTTTAATGATAGCCTTACTGATGATGAATTGTTAGATTGTTGTTTCCAGACAATCCTAGGGTTGATTACTCTCACTTGAGTTATAACTATTAATACTAAATCATAAACTCTAATCAGATTATGGATGTTGCAATCTCTCAATTCACAACCTATCCAAAATCCTAATTAGTTCTGAAGTTCTCTACTAAACTATCGGAAACCCATACAAGATCTCCCTCTGCACAAATCATCGATCTGATTTAATTCTGGTTTCTATTAAATTACCTAACTCTTATTAGTCCAATTTAATGTTTGCTTGTCCTCAAGCAAACAAAACTGTTGGGATCCTACTGTGATCAAATCACGGGCGCAACGAAAATTAAAAATTTTCAGATTCTGAGCGGATCTCGATAATTGATTAAACCTGAATCAAAATAATGAAAGATTTAAAAATCGTATCTTGTTCGCTTTCTGGAGAAAAACTTTGAATCTTTTTCTTTGAGTGATCAATCACTAGCTGTCCACTTGTTCAGCCTCTAATGGTATCCACAGAGCAATTTCCAAACTGCCTTTGCATTCTAATGGACCCCCCGAATTGAAAGTACCAATTGCAGGTGACCATAATCTCCCGAACCTCCTCTTTTTAATGGACGGTCTAGTTCCATTTAACTTGGAGGATTTACTTACAATAACTTTGTAAAATATTGCAGTCCTGTGAATTGATAAAGGATTCTTTTAGTTTAAGTGAGATTGTAAATTTAAACTATTTTTATGTATGCAGCTGTTTAAAATTTAAAGTCAGAATTTATCTCCCGTAAGGAACTTACTTCACTCGAGCAGAGATTAATCTAAGAGTAAATGGTTTAAAGGTGTCTTCTCATAATTGAAACCCTCCTAAAATACCTTATAAAAAAAAGGAAATTACATTACAATCAAAATATCTCTTTTTTAATACTATCTATACTACGTACTAAAATACATTGATTATGATTCTTCCTAATGTCCCTTATTTTAATATCAGATTGGATTATCTTATCTTATGTAAAAGACTTCAAGACTAGATCACAATCAATGGAGCCGATGAAGATCCTAAAGGCTAGAGCTGTTATTATATATATATATTCAAAAGTCTTGTGTGTATTTAATTCTTTAAGAATCATTTCATCACTTGCCACCCACCAAGATTTTATATAACTTAAAAATGGCCATTACGGAGACCCAAGAAGTGAAGGAAATAGAGGAAACAGTTTATGATATGGAACGATCAGAAAAAGAAGAGATCAACTCGATGTTAGAGACTGAATCAACTCATCAACTAGCCGCGAGTCTTGATGGACTGGAAGAAATTCTGGGTTACAAATTTAAAGACAAGAAGCTATTGGAGGAGGCTTTCACTCATCATTCATACGACCCAAACAAAAGCTTCTCCTGTGAACGTCTGGGGTATGTTGGAGATGCAGCGCTTAACCAGCTTTTCACCACAGAGCTCTTCTATATGTACCCGAATTTGGCTCCCAGTACTCTTACCCGTCTCCGAGTTGCAAATGTCGACACCGAGAAGCTTGCTCGTGTTGCCGTCAAACATGGGTTGCATCAATTTTTGAGTCACAATATGCCTCTTCTCCAAGAACAAGTAAGTTTACATGACCTTAAATCTGGACGATTGAGTGAACATTTCCAACTTTAAATTAAAAATAAGGTACACAAATCGTTAGTTAAAGAAGTTTTGTTTTCGACAGAGCGATTATATGAATAGAAAATTGACCAAGTACATAATTTGAGTAATTCACATGCACTTGGTAATTACTCGGAGCTTTGCAAGTATGCCATATATTAGATATGCATTCAACTTGCAACGGCGAGGAATTTTTCGGAAGAACATAATTTACTCAATAATGAAAATGTTCAAAAAGAAAATTTTATGATAGCTATACATTTCAAAACCTAAGTAGAATATATATACATATATATTCTATTAAAGGTTTTTCCTATTATAAATTCTTCACACACTAACTAGGCAATTCTATTTATCTTTGATAAGAAATATAATAATAAGGTATCGATGCCACGAAGAAATACTGTAGATAAAATATAACATTGTTAACTTGTCTAAAGATAATAAATGAAAAAAGAGTTTTATGAAATGTAACAATTCCTTGAAAAGATTCAATAAATTAACGGGAATAAAACTATCCATCATACGTTAGTTATAATGTTCATAATTAGTTAGGAATTTAGAACCTTCAATTAAGTCATAAATCAATATAATTTTTTTTTTGCTAAATAAATCAATATAATTCACCTCAATAATCTTTCAAACATCCACTTAATTTACAAATTTCAACATAATATATAAAGTAGATACATATAAG
>JAOTAW010000009.1:3282149-3296409 GCA_025629945.1 Erythroxylum savannarum | reverse complement strand
CATACCTTGTAAATTCCAAAGGATGTTCACGAAGCCTTGAAAGTGCCCAAATGGAATAAGGCAGCGACGAAGGAAATGAAAGCTTTGAAGAAAAATGGGAGATGGGATGTGGTAGAATTACCAAAAGGAAAAAGAACTATGGGATGTAAATGTGTATTCATTATAAAATATAAAGCTGATGGCTCTATGGAAAGATATAAAACGAGGCTAATTGCAAAAAGGTTTACTTAAACATATGGTGTCGTCTATATGGAGAAGTTTGCACTAGTGGCAAAACTAAACACTATCTAAGTCCTCCTATCTCTAGCAACAAATTTGGACTGGTCCTTGCACCAATTGGAGATCAAGAATGCTTTCCTAAATAGGGAATTAGAGGAAGAAGTCTTCATGGTGCAACCTCTAGGATTCCTTAAGAAGGGTGGAGAAAACAAAGTTTGCAAGTTAAAAAAAATCCTTGTATGGGTTAAAACAGTCTCCAAGATCGTGGTTTGATAGGTTTATGAAAGTAATAAAAGGATAGGGATATCAACAAGGACATTCAAATCACACAATTCAAACATTCTGATAATGGAAAAAAGCGATTATGGTCGTATACGTTGATGATATTGTCTTGATAAGGGATGATACAATAGAGATGAAAATAAGGAAGTTCTAGCCACTTGGGTCAGATGCGTTATTTTTTAGGAATGGAAGTTGCTAGATCAAGAAAAGGGATCAGTGTTTCATAGAGAAAATATGTCATTGATCTCTTGAATGAAATCGGTATGCTTGGATGTAGGCTAAGTGACACTCTAGTTGAAGCCAGAAAGAGACCAATAGAAGTTGGGAAACTAGCTGACAAAGAGAGGTATCAAAGATTGGTCAAGAGATTAATTTACATGACACATACTAAACAAGATAACACATTTGCAATAAGTCAGGTAAGTTAACACATGCATAATCCTATGGAGGCTCATCTAGGAGTGGTGTATAGAATCCTTAGGCATCTTAAAGGATCCCTTTGGAAGGGCCTATTGCTCAAAATTTGTGAGAACAAGAAAATAGAGGTTTTACAAATGCAGATTGTGCAGGACTAACAGAAGATAGAAAGTCCACATCTGGTATTGTACATTTGTATGGAGGAACTTAGTAACCTGGAGAAGTAAAAAGCAAAATGTAGTAGACAAAAGTAGTGTAGAGGCTGAATTTAGAGCAGTAACTCAAGGAATATGTAAAGGATTCCTTCTCTAATTAATATTTGATCTATATGAGGATTATTAGGGATTTCGTATCAAATCAAATCCCTCCTATATTAATCTACTTCCTAAAATAGCTAGTGTGGTTCCTATATATATATGTATGTTGTAAACAGAAAAATATGAGACAGAAATAAAAGAAAAAACAGAAGTTTTAAATACCGTGAACATAGGTCTCAATATATATCTATGCAGTAAACAGAAAAACAGAAGTGTCTACTTTTGCTTTACTATCTGCCTTTAAGAGTGAGCACATTAGCTTTGAGTCTAGTTGTATTTTCTCCTTTCCAAACCTGTCTTCTACATTGTTCCTTAAGGTTTCATGCCTTAGACGTGGTTGATGACTCAGTACCTCACCTTGTTGAGCTCAAATATTCAGGTTCACATCGAAGTGGTTACTCACTGCGTTGTTTCCATATTCATTTGCTCTTCACTGCGTTTATTTGTAGACTATTCCTCCCAGTAGGTAGCAAGCTTTGGCTTGCTCCTTCCGTTTAGGTCTCCGTTGATAACTTATGGAAATGAAGTCCTCTATGAGTTTCACTTCATCATGTAACTTCTTTATACCAAGAATATCATGGAAAGCCTTGTTCATCTCTACCTTGATATAGATCCTTTCGTACCCTATACTTTTGAGATTAGCGTTTTATGCATCCATGCACAAAGGTTTTCCCGGTGAGCTTGCTAGGTAACTGAGTCTGTCAGATGACCACTATTCAAGGGGAACGTTGTTAAAGTTCACCCTGTAACTTCTTTATACTCAGACTATCATGGAGAGCCTTGTTCATCTCTACCTTGATATGGATCCTTTTGTACCCTATGCTTTTGAGATTAGCGATTTATTCATCCATGCACAAAGGTCTTCCTGGTGAACTTGTTAGGTAACTGAGTCTGTCAGATGACCACTATTCAAGGGGAACGTTGTTAAAGTTCACCCTTATAAGTAAGTTCTTCAAATTTTTTTTCTCCATAATTAAGCCTAGCCGCCATTTTTGGAGCATTATAGGTCTTCCTTGGATGTGCCAAGGTCTGGCTTTTAGGATCTTGTTAGCTTTATCCTCTGCGGTGATTTTGAAGAAAAAGAATTGTTCTGTTTTCTAGTCCAAGTTTTGTTGTTGTTGTTGGCCTGGTGTTGATGAAGCCGGGGGAATCAGAGGTGCTTCTCAATGAGAAATCCTATCAAGGAAAATTTCCATTTTTGAGCTCCCATTCTAAGCATCTCCATAGGCAGAGAAACAACCATTGATTCATTGGTAGGGGGAGTATTCCTAAGTAGTCAAAAGACATTGGGTCCCCTACCACTTTGTTCTAGCCCAGCTTGTTAATCGGTTGTGTGCAGTTGGAGAGAGCTTCCTTACCATTATTAACAACCATAGAGACCACAGCAGCCATCCGAGAAGCATTTGGTTTGGAAAGGGAGAGGGACGAGAAAGCAAAGGAAATGCACCGGGGTAGTTAATTGAATCCGCTCTTTGAAGGACACTACGCCCGAAAGCGAGTTAGGGACTACTGGGGTTGAGGAGGAGCTCACCTGGGCGAAACCAAGGGGAAGGATTTCTGCCATTAATGGTAACTAATTGACAGATCTGGGAAGCAAGAAAGAGCCCATCTAGGAAAATGGCTAAAAGCGAAACTGATTTTCAAAATTGGTCTGAAACAAAGAGGGTTAGGGCTGGGATGGGAAATGTGTGGAGACAATCCAGAGCATTTTTCACTAGCATGAATCCAACTTTGTTGTAATTTGGATTTTAGAGTGGTAGAATCTTTGTTATGCGTTACTCATCAACGCAAAAAATTGTTTAATCCCATGTATTCTTTTCACAGTTTCAGTGTTAAAGGATAAGCTTTGTTGATTTCTTATGCTTTGGGAGTTTATGAATGTTCAGCCTGCTAAAGTAATAGCTTCCAAATTCTGTTAAGAAGTTCCTTTATCTTTAAATATAGACCTGAATGCTTCCACTTTGTGAGCTTTCTAATTAAATTTTATTACATGCAGCTAAGATACCTGCTTATGTTTATCCTTTTCTTAGCAACCCAAGAAAGGAAACGTCTCATGAATCCCTAAGACTTATCAGCTTAGGTGTTATTGGCGCTTTGGTGAAGGTACTTTATAAACTTAAGATTTTGTTTTTTCCGTAGACATGATTGTCTGAATTTCTTCTTGCCAGATATGTGTTGAGCCATTTAAGCTTTTAGCAGTAGTAAAAGTATCCCATAGCATAGGGGAAAGGAAAAAGTTGGTTTCACACAATTCTAACTTTGACTGAAAGGTAAATTCAGATTTTGATCTTACAATTTTAGATTGAAGCTCTTCTTCTTCTGCAGGTTGATGACGTACGAGTTGTACGATTCCTTATTGAATCTCAAGTACTTCCCTGTTGTCTACGTTCCATGGAAGTGGGCAATGGATTGTCACAAACAGTTTGTGTCTTAACTCTTATTTTATGAATTCTACATTACTGCATTAATTTTTTCTTGGATTTTTGTTCCATAATTATGCAAGTTCACAAAGACTTTACTTGAATGCCGACACTATGACTTTGGTTTCAAGAAATAGTACATCTTACCATAAGTTCCAAAAAGTCTTTTAGTTATGCAATACACTAATAGGAGATTTTATGAAACTTACTCGAGATGATGCACTGTCAACACTATTAGCTGTCAGAGTTTAAGTTGTCTAAGTCTAAAATGATCATTAGGTGCCTTACGATTGGTTACCCTAACATACTATCCATGGCGAATATCTGTAGTCCCTAGCTTGAGGGAAATGTTGTGAGATTGGTCTAATACTACTTAATGCATCTGAATGCAGGTAGCTACATTTATAGTCTACAAGATTCTGAAAAACAATCAGGGTATGAACTATTGCTGTGCCATTGCCGAACGTTTCTTTTCCATAGGACAAGCTTTAGGAAATATGATTGAGAAATTTTCTGAAAATCAATCCAAACTGTTGCTGAAACTCATTATCTGCTGTTACCATAGTTTCTCGGAAAGCCCAAGGTTAGCCCTGCAACATTGCACTCATGCTTTCATTAATATTTTCAGCACTATATATGTCTTACATTTAAATTTCATATGCAGGGCCCGTGAATGTTTAAGGATGTCCTTTCCTGTGATTTTGACCGATTCAAGGTTCATTAACATCCTCCGTGTAAGTTCTAATACTTGTTTGATTTTCGTTATTTGCAGTATAGGCTTATACCTGTGTGCTAGAATATATATACGCGGGCATTACGCAGCCACACACGATCTTACACTAACTTTGATCGTTTACAATCAAATTGTTGGACTGTACGGAAGCCTTATGTTTTGTGTTAGAATATGTATAGGAAAATACTTGTTAAGCCTTTGAGCTGCAGCTATGAAAGCTGTATAGGACACCTAGCTAGTACGATCTTATTACCCTATCAAGTAGCTGTTCTTATTCAAGTATTTCGAGAAAAATATTTTAGTTGACAATTATCGAATCTAAGGTATGCGTGCTCACTTCTTCTGTGGTTACAAGAGCTAAATGCCATGTTTTCGAGTCTGGAAATAGTATGGATTCCCATACCATTGATAACATGTGTACAGCATTTTTCACGTTTATGCAATATGGATTACAAGTTTCCTCATCTAGACCCACGTTGTTGAGTAGTGAGCAGGTTCCATTTGTATTGTGGTTGACTTGAGTTTTAAGTTGATGTGATCCTTGTGATATGATCCTATCTAGGACGATGAAGAAGCTATGCAGTCCCTACAAAAGTTCTTTCAAAATGTCACTCAAGGAGTCAGGAAGAAGCAATGCAGTTTTTACCGAGGAAATCCAGCAGAATTCAGGCAATTGTTCATAAAGTAGACTCGAGTCAGCTGAGAAGGAAATCTATGCTTAAATGTATTCGTAATGCTAAACTCCTACTTCACCACATCAACAGAAGTTGTTCTCTCCTTTACTTACGTCTCGTCATGCAATCCTAGCTACCAGAGTTGATGTTTCTCTAGGATAAGGATAGGCTCAAATTATAGCTCAGAACTACATTTCAATACATTATTTATAAATAACAAGGATGTGATTAATTTAATTAGATATACAGAACCAATATAATGCACAACTTATATAAACACATCAATCACTGAGAATATGCATAGAAATTTTCTAATTTTGCTGTCAAAAGTACCCAAAGCTTAGTCTTGTGAATCATAATGTTATTACTTCAATCTCCTATAAGAATGTCGAAGAATAATAGGACAATTTATTGGAATTAATCACCTAGTTTGAATTTTAATGGGTTTCTTTGATTTTTCAATCTCCTAGTTGGATTCTTTTAATGAGTTCCTTCATTCGCCTAACTAAGTTCTTTTAATGCATCAATAGCTTCAAGCTTTAATGCATTTTAATTCTCTGGGTTTTGTTTTTCTCAAGCTGGGTTATGTGCTTAGTTTTATGGTTTTTCAAGTAATATTACAAAAATTTCCATGGACGATATGTATAGGTCAATTTCTGAAGGTTGGTTAAAAATAGTTCAAACACTAATTTTTAAAAGTTTAAGTTCAATTTAATAAAAATTAAAGTTAAAGAACTTTAAGTGCACTTGAAATAAAAGTTGGAAGATCAATATAAGTTTTTTTTTATGTTGCATAATTATTAGAGCTATAAATAATATATTTAAATATGACTAAAAGTTTAGGATTTAGAGTTATAGATTTAATTCATTATGATTTTAACGTTAGATATTCTAAATTGGCGGTCAACGTATAATTATACTTGAAATATTCATTAATTAGTTATTTATCTAATTATGTTTGTCCAATCTTGCAAATTAATGTTTAAACTTATTTTTAGCTAATAAGATTTTATTGTTTCCATAAATTCTAAATAATAAAAATATTTTTATTCTATTTCTGTTAACTATTGTCCAACTCTTAAAAAATTATTTTTACATATTTTAATTTCATTCATTTAAAATAATGTTCAATAATTATATCATTCAATTATTCATTGTATCTCCATTTTATTTTTTAAAATTTATGTAATATTTTTATTTCAAAATCAAATTGTACATTTATTTAAAGCCTATTTTTTTAGAAATTTACTATTAAATATACCATTTAAAAATCATTTTTTATAATTAACAATAGTACGTCTAGCTTTTTTCATTTTAATTTTTAATAACTTTTACATAAATTTTTAGAATTAAGAAAATGACCTTATTTGTGATTCCACTCAGAAAACAACAAAAATGCTATGAAGGGTTAAATTAATATCAACCTGACTGCGTAATCTACAGACTAAACAAATCATCCACAATAATCATTAGAGTCTTACCTAGACATCTCATAGATCCAAATGACGTGTCATGGGACCATAATCGAACTACGATTCAAAACTCCCAATTTTAATCCATAATGGACCTTAGTTACGTATCTTGGATCGAACGTGAAAGGGAAATAAACGAAAAAATACAGGAATACCTTATTTTAGTTCCATAACTTCAAACGAACTTTCTAAAGCCTAAACGAACGTGAATCCACCGCCGCCTTCACAGAAACTGCTCACTAGGACGTGTTAAAGCCTTTTTACAGTTTTCTCAAAACGTGAACCTTTGAATATGTCAGAATAACCTTACGTTTACGAATGATATGAGCAACTATAGGAGATCTTAACCTCTTTATATAGTATTCATATCGAGCTTCTCTATCATAGACTTGATATGAGTCTGGTTCACTTTGATCAGGATCTACTTTTCTCCTAGACTTCAACCCAGTGACTTAGATCATTTATTGGGCTACTTTATTATCTTTATCCATATCAAATTATATAACTTAACTGATACGTTATTGCAAATTTATAAAATGTAATTAATCGTTGTCCAACCCTACGGAAAATGTAAAAAAAATATACAACATTCTCCACCTTGGACAATAATTAATTGTTAAGCTACGCTACTATATTAGTCGTCTAGGTTCAAAAACAAAACATTTGATCCAAAGATAGCGAAAGTCTATCATTCCGTCTTGCAAGGCTTTCGATATCAAAAAGTATCAAATACATGTGTCATGTTTGACACAAATCCAATATAATCACACATATATAATACCTCACTAATATGAATGGAAAATGAAGTGTGGCAAACTAAGATGACACCTTTATGATCTAAGTTATATCATCTTCGTTTGTAGGTCTTAATTTCTCCAAATCTTATGTTAAACTGCGTTAGAGAAATCATGTTTTCTCTTACCAAATGCTAATCAATATTAAAGAAAACTTGTTTTTCTCTCACCAAACGCTAAACTGTATAAGAGAAAACCTTTTTGTTCTCTAACTGAATACTAAACAACATTAAAGACCCTTTATAGGATTAATTATATCCCCTATATCATATTAAAATTCATGGATACTCGTACTAAAACTATATGTGTCTGACATAGGCTCAAGATCAATCTGTACATATACCCAATGACTTTTAAAATGCTTAAGATTGACATAGATCTTAAGACTTTCACACGTATTATGACAATGTACGATAACAGGTATTATTGAAGATAAACTACGATCTTCTTTGTTGATCAACTACCATATTGTCATAATATATCAAAATGTATAAATGTACAAATGTACATGGAGCAGACATAATGATCCCCTAACTAACAGTGTCTAAAGACTTCAATACACCCATACTATATACTTGTCTTCCAATCATAAGTGGGCAAAGTCCTTTAGTTAAATGATCGATTAATATTTCCTTAATCTTTAAATACTACAAACCTTAATGTCACCTTTTCGTATCAACTCCTTTATAGTCAAATATTTGACTTCCAAATGCTAAGACCTTGTGATTTTCTTTGTTGTTACTAAAAACATAGCAACAAGATTATCACAGTACAACCAAATAGGTCTAGCCACTGAATCAACTACAGACAACTCATAAATCAAGTTTCTAAGCCAAACTGCCTATGAAGCAGCCTTATAGCATGCACTCTGTATATATGGTCGAGGAAGTCACCTGTATCTACTTGACACTCTTCCACGACATTATACCATCTGCAAACATAAAAATGTAACCTTAAGTGGACTTTCGATCATTCAGACACATAACTAAAATTTGAATCTGAATTCCTTGTAAGGTTTAAACTGTTGACTTTGACTTTTTTATATGTCAACATATAATGCTTTGTACCCTTTAGGTATCTCAACATTTGTTTGACTTCATTCTAGTGGTCTACTCTTGGGTTAGCCAGATATTAATCAAACAATCTAACAATAAATGCAATGTCCCGCCTAATACTTACCCGAGCATACATTAGGCTATCAACCATACTAGTTTCAAGAACATTCCTCATAGCATCTCTATTTACGTTATTCTTTGGACACTATGCCAAAGATAATCTCTCACTGTGAGAGATAGGTGCTACGACAAGTTTACGGTCATCCGTATTAAATCTTTGTAGCACATACTTAATATATGCACTCTGTGAGAGGCCTGATGAGTGTTGAGATCTATCTTGGTAAATCTGCATACCTAGGACAAAAGATGCTTCACCAAGGTCCTTCATATTGGAATACGTGGCCAAAATTTGGTTAACCTCATGTAATATGGCCAAGTTATTAAATGTGAGAAATATATCATCCATATGTAATAATAAGAAGATAACTTTGCTCCCTCTAACCTTGTGATATAAGCATCTTTTAACTTTATTTTCCACGAAGTCGAAAGAGGTCACAACCACATCAAATGTAAGGTATCACTTTCAGGAGGTTTGATGCAAACCATGTATTAATTTGCTTAACGTGCAAACTATGTTAGTTCATCTGGATCCTGAAATCCTTCAGGTTGTTCCATATAAATCTCTTTATAAAGGTTTTTATTTAAGAAAGTGATTTTGACAGCCATTGATTTAACTCTATATCATCATGACTACAATTCTATAATCACTAAAAATGTTTCTTTCAAGGATACGGGAGAGAAGGTAACTTAAAGTCAAACCTTTCTCCCTGAGTGAACCATCAAGCAACTAAGTGAGCCCATAAGCCGCTGAACTTTATCCTGCAATCCTTAGGACTTGCAAATTCATTTACAATTGACAGGTTTGCAATTCTGTTGCAAATCAACAAGCTCCTATACCTTATTATTCTTTATGGATTACATCTTATGATTCATTGCATCCCACCACAAATCAGCATTGGGTTTAGAGACAACTTTTATATAAGTACTTGGATCCATAACATGTTTAACATCATAGTCCTTTTCACCAAATAGACTATGTAATTAGATAGGATAGCAGGTCGTCTCACTCTAGTGGATCTACATAACTGCTTTAGATTTTGTACCTCCAAGAACCTCTATGTGTATAGGAAGGGGTTCCTATTCCTTTATAGGCATGGTACATAAAACTTGGTCCACTAGACTTGACTCTATGAGTGGCAGATACGTAGTAACTGTAGCATCCAACCTACTATCAACTGAAGGGTCAAAAGGCCCACCATCATCATAGACATTGTATTCCAAAAATTTAGTTATTTGTGATTCCATTATTCTGATCCCTCTTTCTTTACACTAAAATTTGTAGCTTTTAAAGTAGTAGATATCTAACTAAATAGCAATGAGCAGAATGAATATGCAATTTGTCTTTATAAGGATTATACTACCTCAGCAGGATAACCTTATACACCAATGTGTGTAGGCTGGGTTTTTCACCATTTTAGATAATTAGGTATATTAGTCCTCTTATGCGTTGACTTCTTCTTGTCCTTTAGGGTGCAATTATGCCTTTCGGTAATACATTATTTTGCTTAGGACTACCCAACATAGTGAACTTATTCATTATTCTAACTAATTCCATATATCTGACAAACGGTCCTTTTAAGTCCTGAAACACCATGCTTGCTATAATACTCTCCTCCACGGTTAGGTCTGACTACATGATGAATTTTTCCAATCGGTTCTCAACCTTTAGTCTTTAAGCAAGAATATATAAACTGTAATGGGAATAATCATCAACAAATGTCATAATACATTTAGAATTGCACAATGCAATTATATAAGGTCTTCTAATATCCGTATGTATTAGACCCAACAAGCCAGAAACATAAGTAGCACCCCTTTCCCTTATTTTAGTCAACTTACCCCTGCAACAATCCGCATATGTTTCTAGATGATCATAATCTAGAATTGAGAGAAAGCTTTCCTAAATGAATCTCTTAACCCTAACTCTGTAAATGTGACTTAACCTTTATTCCACATGTATGAATTTCGTCTTTCTTGACTTTTTTGGCAAGATACGAAGAAGCATATTTCTAATTTAGGGTAAGACACATTCTATATAAACCATATGACAAAAAAGTTGTATCATTATGTTTTGCATTAAACAACAACTGTTTAACAGAAGCATTAAATACAAAATGTTAACCTTCTTCCAAAATTGATACAAAGATTACATATAAAATGTGTCGTGTAAAACTAAAATGAACCATTCAATATGGTTCAATATATACATCCCTTATAGATATTACATCTGCTTCTTCATTGTTATCAACCATTAGTTTCTCCTTCCCTTTGTTTGACCCTATCTTGGATATAAACCCATACGTCATGGAAGCAACATGATTACCTATAGGCGGTATTGTTCACTCGTCGGGCATTTGTACCACACAAGCCCGACTATTCACTATCGCTTCTGACTATTGGGGTAATTTCCGACAAGTTCCAGTCCGAGTTTTCGAGCTCCAAGGCTCATTTTCCATTTTTGAAGGCTAAACACATGTATACTACTTTTGTGCAATAATAAGTAAGAAAAAAATTGAAAATTAGAAGTTAACTCTGCAAGAATCTTATGAAGAAAAATTGAAAAATGTTCGTTTTTAACCATTCGATCACATCATCACTCTGATACCATATGTAATATATAACAGGACCTTAGTTATATATCCCACATCAAATGTGAAAGGGAAATAAATGAAGAAATGCAAAAAATACCTAATTTTGGTTTCATAACTTCAAACAAGTTTTCTAAAGCCCAAAAAAGAGCGAATTCACCACCACCTTCACGGAAACTGCTTACTAGGACACGTTAAAATCTTTTTACAGTTTTTTCAAAACGTGAACCTCTGAATGGGTCAAAGTAACTTTATGTTCGCGAATGACATGAGCAATTATAAGAGACCTTTTTCTCTTTATATAACATCCATATTAGGCTTTCCCATCACAGGCCCAATATAGGTCCAGTTTATACTGATTGAGATCTATTTTCTTCCTAATCTTCGATCCAGTGACTTGGATCATTTATTAGGTCATTTTATTATTTTTATCTGGATCAAATTACTTAACTTAACTAATAAGTTATTGAAAATCGATAAAATGTAATTAATCATTGTCCAACCCTGTAGAAAAATATAAAAAAATATCCAACAATAACCTCTTCCAAACTTGGTTTAAATATATAAAACCTATTTCACAGATATATTAGCTCTAATACAACTTCACCAAGAATTCCCAACCCACAAAATTATAAACTTCACCTATTAAACGTCTATAAATTAATAATTTTTATTATATAATTATTTTGCAATTTGAATTTGAGTTAGGTTAAATTAGTAATTTTGATAAATTAATAAAATATTAAAAACTTATTCTATAATTCATTCATATCATAAATTACTATTATGTTAAAGTTATAAATATGATTCTATTGTCACTTGTTTTTCTTGAAAATTTAATTCAAGTAGACTTTATCTCTAACTTTTCTTGTTACATCTAAATGTTGAGGTTGAAATTTTGAATTACAATAAATACAATGACTAATTAGATTCAACATATTCAATTTATTAATTTAGTAAAATATAATAATTTTTAGTTAATTAAATATTTATTTATTGAAATGTGAGAACAGTTCATAAATTAATATGTTTTTAATTTAGTATTTAACTAATTCATAAAATTTTTATGATCTTAATAGCTTTTAAAACTTCGTCTTGTCTCATGCCATCTAGCCCATAATCAAACTCATGTTCCAAATCATCATTGTCATCTTTTTCTGCATAACCTTCTACCCTAGGACTACCTGTAATTTATATCAACAACAAGTGGTATTCAGAAGGGTTTAATGTCCAAGTATAAACAAGCACAGAAAGGAGAGTGTAAAATTATCCAACCTTTGATGAGCATATATCTGGTTTTGCACTATATATTATATGGACAGGCTAGGTTTCCTCCTCTTCTCTTATATTCATATCACAGCCTGCACACAGCCAAATCACACTCGTTGCATTCAACAAAAAACTAACTGAATAGACTGGTAAGACAAAATAGCTGAATGGTCTGGTAGTTTCTTCTGCACATGCGCAAGCAAAACCTAGTATTCCAATGCTCTTCAGATCAATATACTGTCTACAGATCTAGAAAAGCAAGAACTCGGCAGATGTCTCGGATATTAATTCATAGAATATCCACTCCATCCAATATGTAGAAGAAAAAAAGAAGAAGAAAGGAATGCTACCAATTTCCAAAAATACGAGCCATCCATTCATAAATTACAATAAGCTTTTTTTTATGTTTTAATGAGAATCTCTTGATTTCCTCAATCACAGCATACAACTACAGACGGAGAACCGGAAGACCTCAAATCTTAATGGATTTGGCCTGACGCCGAGTAACGAGCATTAGAAAGTTTTTTCGCGGTGAGTTGCATCCCACACAAGGTAATTTCATGAGAGTAATTCTAAACAAAAAAGGTAATATTTTTGCGACGACACGAAAATCAAATTTAGGGTTTTAAACAATTTAAGAGTTCATGTCTATGTAATTAATTCAGGTTCTTAACTTTAAAAATAGTGTAAATAAGTAAGATGAATAAAATTTTAAAATATTTGCTAATGTTGAATTACATAGTTTGTAAAAGATAAACAAATATTAAAGTCTAATTTAAATTTTAGTGAAAGTATTAAAGATTAAAACATACTTCTAATAATAAATAAAACTATATTAATCTCACATTTGATAACAAACAATTTCAACTTACGTCAACACTTATTCTTCAAATACTGCATATGCCTTAATAATCATCACTAAAGAGACCTCTTAGTTATATGTATCTCAGAGACATTTCAACAATCATTATTTTCTTTAAGTTCTTTAATATCTAAACAATGATTCAATAAGGTCCATTAAGCTAAAAAACAAAGAAAACAGCAAGAAATTACGGATGGAAACTCACCCAAGGCATATGATGACCTCATGTTGAGTTGGTAGCCCAAATGCTTCAGTCATCAACTTAAATCAATAAATTTGTAGCTACAAATGTTAAGAAATCTAAGTTCAAACTTTTCAAGCTAAGTTTTTAATGCTCGAATCATATGCAATATTTTTGGCAGTCAGCTTTGAAGAGAAATTGTTTTATGGTATAAAAGAAAGGCAGTTTTGAGCATTATAAATACAACTTGAACCCCTCTATTTTTATGTATGAAAAAGCTAAGATACTTAGCAAAATTTGATAATTTATTTTCACCAATATTATCTCAAATTTATATTCTCTTTATTTTAGGAGAGAGTTTTATATTGTGAAATTATACACAAAAATTCATATCCTCATTTTACTCAGAGGATTTAATTTGTACTATTTTTCATTATAGTGAATTTTATCGTTTATTGTCATCTGTGGCAGTAGCCCAACTTGGGTGAACCATGTAAATCTTTGTACCTCACTTTTACTAATATTCTTGCCCAAATTTTATTTTCCTTCTCGCTCATCTTGAATTCGATTCTGCTTCATCTATTACCTTATACCAGTAAAACTCAAATTTTTAACATTGACTAAATCAGTAGCCCGTTAAATCAAATTGAATATTCTTACAACACTTTGAGACTTACTAACCCCATTTAACAATCAGTTAATAAGATTTTCTTATTCTCCAAATTTCGTTGTGTTACATAATGTTTGTATTGAAAATGAAGACAATATTTATGTAGAACTTAAGTAATTTAAAATAATTATATCCTTTTTCACTCCTTATTGTTAGAAAATAAATGCAAGATCGCATTTAAGCACAA
>JAOTAW010000009.1:3121839-3136247 GCA_025629945.1 Erythroxylum savannarum | reverse complement strand
AAATGTTAGACCCCGTTTTCGGACCCCAACATTTAAGATAGGAAATCAAGCATCATAATGATAATAATTTACGTAATTAACATGTAGTGTATGCATGTTATGTGTTATAATGTTTAGTGAAATTTTTTTATATTTGAGCATCTAATTTTAGATTTGCACATGTTTACAAAGAATCACATGTTCTCTCGACACGTTGGTGTACAATTACACATTTTGATACACTCCCATGTACCAAACTATGTAAATCCGTAAAAAAGTTGTGATTTAGTGACACACACAATCAAATACACTTGTTTAAACATGATTAATTAGGTGTTTGCATTATTTATCTCATTTATGCTTTAAAATGCTAGAATTCATATTTTGGAGTTTTGTGATTTTACGCTTAATTATGGCTTAATAGTTGATTATTTTTATTATGCAATTAATTTCATCATTTAGTTTGACTAATTACATGTAATTTGAATGAAAATTAAACTTCAATTACGTAATTGTGTGATTTTTGCTCACTAAGTGTTTAATTTTGATATTTCTGAGTTAAATTAAGTTAATTAGTTGCTTTCGATGTTAATTGACATTGGGTTTGCGTTTAATTACATGTTAATTTTGCTTTTTTCATGAATTCAATGTTTAATTTCATCAATTTTGTGTAATTGTGAAATTAGGGTTTTAAATTTCAATTGTAGGATTAAAATATGTAATTTAACAATTAGGTTAGCTTAATTTCTTGATTACATTATTTTTAATTTTAATTTTGAGATTAATTATATTGTTAGTCAATTTTTAACTTATTTTATTTTATTATTTCTTTATTCACTAGAGTTAATTTATTATTTATTCTTATGTGTTTAATTTTTCATTGTTAATTTGTTTTCATATTTAACAACATAGTGAGTATATATATATAAGTGTGGGGAAAAGTGTGTTCTTGTAATTTTTTTTGCAAATTTTCTCACACTTATTCAAAGTTTCATGCACAAGGATTAGATCAAGAAGAGAAAAGGAGATTCCCAAGAAGCGAAAAAGAGGAGAAGATTCCTCAACCATAGCCCAGCTCCCAGAGCGATCGATAATGTTATTATTCAATGCCTGGGCCTAGGAGGAACAATACCAGCGGGTGAAGGATAAAAAATTTAGTATCAGCAAATTCATCGACTTGAAGCAAGTTGGTCTAGCTTAACAAGTTAAGGACCTTTTTGACGTAGGTGCATGGTCCCAACTTTTCAAGATTATGGAGCCTTCCATAGGGAGTATACATTAGAGGTGCTCTCCACATTTTTGTGTGGAAAGAGGTAGCTATGATGGGGATTGACCTAACATGATCTTGTTTCAGATGATGGGAGATACGTTCTAGAGGAGTTATTAGGAGTTTGCCATCAGTATGTGTCTATATGACTAGGAGTACATAGGGACGATATAGTACAGGGCCACTATGGACTAACTTTTCGTATGGATTATCTTCTCGTCACTTCTAGACAATGATTAGCATAGAGAATAACTATGAACCATGCAAATCTAAGGCTTCTACATTTCGACATCCTGCGCTCAGATACATTCATGGTATTCTGAGTCATAGGCTGAGCGATCGGAGTGATAGCTAGGGAGTCGTTGGAAATATGGATGTGTATTACTTATGGAGCTGAGCGAGAGGACGTCAATTTACCTAGGGCATGCATTTTCCCAGTTCATCAAAGCCTCAGAGCAAAGATAAAAAGGTAGGCATAATCTATGTTGGGCATTATATGACCAAACTAACGCAATGAATGGGCTTATTTGATCGACTACCACTAATGCAGAAAATAAGTACCATAGTGGCGCTTAATTTGGAATTGATGCAACACATACGCATGGTCAACAAACGTCGGGGAACCATAGGTGACATATGCAAACTTATCGGGGAACCTAACTAGCTAGCAGTGGAGGGTGGAGATAAAGTGGAGCAACATGTAGAAGAGCAGCCACTACCTCCTGAGACAAGAGGTGCAACACTAGAGCTGGATAATCCGAGAGCTCCCAAAACTAGGGTGCAATATCTAGCTCAGTTAAAGATAACATTATTAGAGAGATGGGTGGCCCAACTTTTAGGACCTCAGTAGACTCTTCGACTTCAGCAAGTAAAGCTTCTGGAGCGGGTAAGATGGTAAGAGAATTTGGTTGTGCAGCTAGGTAGGCTTGAGACAACAGTTGGATAGATGAGAGAGATGATGCTAGATTCTTTATATATGATTTATTGAAAGGAAAAAGAATATTTTAAGCATCAGAATTAGAGATACTTATAAAGATGAGAGATTTAATGATCTATAAAGAAGAAATACAAGAAGAAGCTCTTAATAAATACTCTTAAGTTTAAACCATAATGTCAATTGAATTTTGAAATGAGACAATTCTAATAGAATTTTTCCTTGGGAAGACTATTTTATGGAAGAAAGTATTATAACTACCAACCTCATATAACCATTGAATCTTTGATATTTGTTTAAGGATTGAATTGTTAACTTCTAGAACTACTTGTGTAATAGAAAGGAATATTCTCTCAACTTCCTATTTTGATGAATTCAATGGATCAATATATAAAGAATATTGAGCCTCGTATGTTAAGGCTTTAGTAATAGACATTACTTGATTTGTATCACCATATCTCTTGAGATTAAGCATCTTCAACTCCTTCTTTACTATACGTAATTTTTCTGATAGAAATACATGATTTGAAATTAATGTCTTAATCCATTTTTAATTAAACTTTCAAACCCTTCATCCTTAATAAAATAATTTTTAAAATAAAAGGGAGGTCTTTTCTATTACTTCAAGGTCAATCATAAATTTCAGTGGAAGGGCTATCAAAGAATAGAGGATAGTTAAATATAGCTTTACTGCCTTAAAAAATATTGATTCGTTGTCTATTAATAAGAATTCTATCCAGGTTTCTCCTAAGGAACCATTTACCTTATTGCTTCTTATTCCAAGTGTAAAATTATCCCTCAATTATGAGACCATCACTTATACTTGGCTCATACAATCATTGAGCTTATTTGAAATACCATTTCTTACCATATTTTAGAAGTTTCCTACCACAAAATATTTAATTAGCTTGTCATCATACCTAAGTCTCAAGAGAGGTATCTTATTGAGCAAATTTTGTTGAATATCTAAAATGACAAAAAAAAACTTAGCATAACTAACACGCGTCATGCTTATTGTAGCTTCATCTATGTTTATTGGCTTGCCAATATATTCTTTCCAAAAGGCTAAGTCATTTAATGATTCAATATTCTAAAGGAATTTTGTGGATGTTAATTTATATAAGAACCTACTTTTGCTGCAATTTTTTTAGAAAAATGCTTGGTTTTCCTTTTTTGAAGTGGAGATTATCATTAAAAAGCTAAGGGAAATTAGAGATGATGTTTTGTTTGCCTCAATTTCAACAAATTTAAAGAAGACTAAGTCATATCATTCACTAAAACCTTTTTCAAACCTATTTTTTTCCAATGATAAAGTGTTTAAGAATTCATTAGGAGAGTTCAAGAGAGGATCTAGAAGGAGCTCTAGGAGTAATGACAGTGAAGCTAGTAATGGTAAAGGAACGTGGGCACTCAAGTTAAGGGGGTTAAATTTGGTGGTGCCAGATCTTTAAAGGAGACAAATAGAAGTAAAGCAAAGCAAAATGAATCAAGGCTAGTTTGGTTAGAGGGTAATAAGGTGTTGAGTATGATTTCATAAAAAGGAAAAAAATAGGTAATGCTCTTTTAGGATATTTTATTATTATTTACATTTAGTTTATAACAAAAAATTATGTTAATTTTAGTCTAAATTTTGTTTTTATAACCTTTTTCATTAGGTTTGATTACATGTGACTAATCTTTATTCTTATAGTATCTTGATTAAAATTAATAAGGTAATTATTTCATTAATCCCTTTCTAATTTTCTAAATTTTTATTTTAGATTATTGCTTTTTAATATACTTTTTCACAATTAATTTGTATTGGTTTTGATATTTCTTTTTTATTTTTTAGGGCAATACATCAATAGAATTAAAGCAGAAGATGATGTCCAAGTGCTTCCATTAAATGGCCACTGGCTCAATCCTTGTAGCTGCACAAAAGTTGTAGGAGCTAAACTTATGAAGCTAGTTGAGATTTTCTTGGAGACAACATATATGAATGATATGAATATGAATCCTTTGCTTTGCAACTACTAATGTTGCCTAGTTAAGGTAATTCCTTTTTCACTTTATAAATTATCTTTACTGAGTTCTTATTTGGCATTTTTTTGAACTCATGTAAGACTTTGCTTATTTCCTTTTAGGAAATACATTTTTCTTTAATTTTTAGAAAAACATGTTTAAGATGTGGATTAAATAAATTTTTAGGACCAAATTATGAATGGAAAATAAATTTTGGGGCAAAATAAAATGCAAGGTTGAAAAAGGGATAGAATGGGAAAAAAATACTATTTTTTAAATTACAAAATTTTAAGATTGACTAGTGGAAATAAAAAAGGAAGAAGAGCAAGAGTTAACCATGAAAAAAAGATAAAAGAAAGTAAAAAAGACAAAAAACCACAAAAGAGACAAAAAAATTAATGGTTATGAGAATGAGAAGGAGAAAGAGACAAAAAATAATGTTTATAAGAGGGGAAGCAAAGCAATTGGAAGAAAATGTGTTGGAGAAATGAAGGAGACAAATAGAGAGTACGAGGAAGGTGAATCATGGGTCATATGCATAGTCTTAAAAAGGATATTTCATCTTTAGTTTTTTTTTTTTTGGCAAGAGGACTAGGCCATGTTAGATTAAGATCTTTGCTCAAGATGTGGAGGAGAAAATTTGCAAGTTTGCAAAGAAGGGTTTAAAATCATCTCAAATTAGTGTGATTATTTAGACTATATTTGTATGAGAAATTGCATGTCTTATTTTTATGTTTGATATTTTTTTCGGTACATATTGAATTGCATGTTTAAATATATGAAATTTTACATGTATTATGTGTTTGGTGAGACCAAAAATTAAACCCCTTATTAAAAATATTAAATATATGTTTAGAATATGATTGTTACATTCTATTATTTACTATAAAACTATAATTCTGCTTATTCTAGGGCTTGTTGAGTAATTCAAGGCTCCTTTAACCTGAATGTATTTTTCTTAAATTAATGGCTCATACTTAAACTAAATTTGTATAATTTAGATGAGTAACTTATGATTATAAATTTAGAGATAAGATTATAAATAATATATAAGATATATTTTAATAAGAATTATATCCTAACGGATCCAGGAGTCTAGCTATGATTTCAATTTTGTAGTCTAAAGAGGTTGAGGAATGCACACCATATATGTTTGGTATGAATCCACTTAACCGAATAAGCCATTAATTGGATATAATTTTGTACTCTTGTTAGGAACCATGTTATTCTTTTTCCTTTTTCTTCCTTGAAGCAATTACACATTTTTTCCTTTCGATTTTTATTTGATGATTCGTTTATCACCTCGTGGTTGCAAGTTCAGATGACTTGCCATTACGGGGTATGTTTTGGCTAATTTCTTATTCTTTCTGCATATGTGATATGTGATATGTATTTTGTGCTTGAAAATGTGTTGATATTTTCAATTTTGTTGGTGAGTTGCATCCCGATAAGAATAATGATAAAGGAAAGAATTTGCTATACACTCACTACAAGAAAAATGGTGTTTACTGGCGAAAATTACCGACAAAAAATTTTAATTTTCCATTGGTAAATTATGTTACCGACGGTCTACATGGACGATCGCTGAATTCGCGGTCAGTAAAGTGTTCTGACAGACCAAGTTTGTGGTTCCTTAAGTGCCAATTTTAATTTTTTTATTGGTGGTTACCTATATTAACAATCTCAAATATCTCTCTTCCTGTAGATTATTCATATCAATCTCACCCAAGAGAGCCCAAAGCCTCTCGAAGCTACTAGAGTAGTGGACATGATTTATTCAATTAAGTGTATTCCCACAAATATCACTTTTGCATGTCAATTTGATGTCTATTTAGATTACCCCCTTTTGGAGCACCAAGTAAAAATTATTTCTAGTTGAATTTCATCTAATCCAAGTGTGCTTTATTTTGGTTCTTGTTTTGTAACACCATGTAAGGTTATTTTTTCAAGGAATTATATATCTCTCCTTACTTGTTCCTCTATACACAATTTGTTGAGTATGGTCGACTAATCCGTGAATACCTTAAATTCGAAACGCTTGTGCGACTACGATGATGACGAGAAACATGATTTAGAAAGTGAATTGACGAGGGTTACGGGAAAATGAATTAATCTTTATAATAAGGTACTAATTCATATTTATTCTTCCTTATGTTTATGCATTCAGTTAAATTATATGAAATTTCAACTAATGATAACTTCAGAAAATTCAAACAAAAACTTTTCGAATTTCTCTGGGGATTTTGTAGATCAACTAAAACCCAAAATCTCTTAGTTTTGTGGTATATTTATCTCCTCGAGACTGTGGAAATTAAGGGACTTCTAAAATAAGGACAAACATCTCGCCAGATTAGGTATTGCTATAAATCGCTGGCTGTGATGTGTAAGTGTGTACGCACAACGGATTGAAGTTGGAAAACGCGTCAGAAAACCAGAGGTAGCAATTAGCATGCAAATCGGAGCGAAATCGAAGCTCGTGCCTCTATTTTTATATATTATGTTTTATTTCTCTTACAAATCCATTTCAGACATAGACGCCATCTTTTCTCTCCAACCCCAACAGAGTTAATCTGCTATCTGACTGTACCCCTGAGATTTTCTTCCTTCTTATTTTTCTTTCGGTCTTGGAGGAGTCTTCCTTAACCTTTCTCCCCAACATTTTGCATCTTCGTCTTTCTCTTTACCTATCTATAATACTTTTGAACTTAATAAAAGAGAAGTGGAAAGAAGAAAAGGGGCATCAAGGAAGAAAAGACAAACCATTACCGTCATTCTTTCCCCTCTTCTTTTCCTTTTGGTTTATGACCTTGGGAGAGGAGAGAAGTCTGAAAAAGTAAATCACGAAAAGAAAGTAAATGCAAACCCACGAGGATCATTAAAGCAAGGGAACATCAAGACAACGCGGTCATTACGTAACCAAAGAACAGACATTCAGCTTCTGGTGGTATTTAAAGCCCTAAACACCAACAAAACCAAAAACGCAGCTTTGACAGTGCTGGTGGCTGTGGTGGTGACGGGTATTCATCTCAGAATGATCAACAACGCCGGGACCGATAATGGAGGAGCATCAGTAAAATTTGAGGTGGGTCCAAGAGGTGCCGACCAAAGCCTTAAGAAAGGGCCATGGACGGCTGCGGAGGACGCCATCTTGATAGACTACGTGAGGATTCATGGAGAAGGGAACTGGAATTCTGTCCAAAAGAATTCTGGGTTGTTGAGGTGTGGTAAGAGTTGTAGGCTTAGATGGGCAAACCACTTAAGGCCCAACCTCAAGAAAGGTTCGTTCACACCTGAAGAGGAGAGGATTATCATCGAGCTTCATGCAAAACTCGGAAATAAATGGGCACGCATGGCCTCTCAGGTAAAATATATAATATATGAACGAATTCAGTAGCATTTATAGTTCTCTAGTTAATGGTTTTCTTCCGTTACTTCTACGATTTTTCTCTTTTGTCTCGTTAACATCAAGAAAATGATGAAAATTTAAGCTCAAGGTTCCTTCTTGATTTAATTTGTCGGACTTTTCCATTTTCTTTTTTGTTCATGACTCTTTAGATTGTTGGTTGTTCGGGAGATAAAATACATGGCTTCTTTTCATGTTAATTAATGTCAGTAGGTTGATCATTACTATTGCGATCCATCTTCCAATATCAAAATTTTTGTTTTTGTCCTCTTAAATTAATTTATTCTTTGTTCATCGCCTGAATCTTACTACAGTTACCTGGAAGAACTGATAATGAAATCAAGAACTATTGGAATACAAGAATGAAGAGACGTCAGCGAGCTGGTTTGCCTGTATACCCTCAAGAATTCCAAAAAGAAGCAGTTGCGGCTGAATTCCAACAAAACCAACAGAAGTATCCGAGTTCACTTTGGTCCTCTCCTCATCAGAGGCCTATGTGCACCAATCCATCTCTCTCACATTTGAATCCCACCAACTACTGTGCTGCCAACCCCATGAATCCCCTGCAAAACCATCTCAATTCTTCAATGTGCTCTAATCCAAGTCACCACCAATTCAAGGTCTTTGATCCCAGCAACAACTGCGCTTTAGCTTTCACTCTACCTCATGTTCGTCCTTTTGTGGACTCAACAACTTCTGCGACAAACCTTGCGACACAGGGAATCCCAACACCAACACCGCCATCTATTAACTATAACAGCCTAGATTTTGAGAACAACAACATCAGCTTTACTTCACTGATTATGGGAGCTGAAGTTGAACCAAATCCCTATCTTCCTAGTCTGAAGTCAGAGCTCTCTTCTATCCAAATATCGTCGGATCTAATGAACCCAATTGTTTCTGAATCAACTCGTGATGAAAAAACTGATCATGATCGCAAAAGGGCACGTGAGGATGATACGAACAGTGGCTTGTTGGATGCCTTGCTACAGGAGGCCAAGATATTATCATGCAAAAGGAAATCCAGCTACGAAAATTCATCGATTTCATCAAAAAAAGGGAAAGCGGTGTTAGATGAATCCGAAGAAGAGGAGGTTGAAAAGGTGGACCGTGGTGGAGACGCCAAGAATGCTCAGTTGTCATTGAAAAATGACAGCGAGACGTCTGTTGAAAATCAGGGTGATGATTTGGCTTCATTTCAATCATCAGTAGGTAAAGTTTCATTTCTTTTCATTACTTGATAGATTTGTCACAGTTAGGTATACATTCAGATTGTAGTTTCATTGCAGCTATCTTTTATGCTAACCCTCACCGTGGTATAATCAAGTTGTTTTATCATCTAGCATTCTACTAATAATTCAAGGAAGGTTATATACTAAATTACAGTCCATTGCTTTGAAGTTGCGTATGAAACTATATAGTGTCGAAATACTGGATATGATCCCTTTTGGATTGTCGACTTTATTGATTTACTGTTGAACGATAAGTAATGCTGTTTTAGAAGTAGTACTTTGGTTGTCTGGTTGATATTGTTGGCTCCTGGGTTACACAGGAATGAAATCAAATAATAAGGAAGCAATGGAAGAGATGAACCCCATGGATGATGACTTATTAATTTTGCTTAACAACTTCCCGTCATCGATGCCTCTCCCAGAATGGTACCGCAAAACTAAAAACGAGTCAACGGGTTCATCAATAGGAAGGACAGGAGAAGAGAGGGGACATGAACAACAAGATGTTTCGATGAAAAATGTCGCGGCCAATGAGGCTAGCCCTAACCTGGAATGGGCTTTGGGTTCGTGTTACTGGAAAAACATGCCCGGGATTTGCTAAGTTTGACTTCCGTATATAATGCAAAATTTGTACAGAATCCATCCCTGTGTTGTACTGTTTAGCTAGAGGGTTAGGTTGTGATGGTGTTTTCATGTTTCTTACTAGTCTTATTGTCATAATAAGGCTTCGCTTCAGCTGCTTTATGCATTCTAGTAGATCAACCTTGTAAAATTGTAAAATAGAAAATGCCTTAATTTAATGTGTGTTGTACATATGGATATGTAGAAATATAGTTATCCAGTAGAATCAATTATCTGGCCCATCATACTTTCTTGTTTTAGTCTTCTTGCTTGTCATAATAATTGCCATTACACTCTCTGCCATACTTTAACCAACTCCATTACTAAATTTAGAAAAAGCCACGGCCAAAAGCTTACGCACATATAATCGTTAAAGCCAAAGTTGAGCCCCTTTTAATTGCAACTTGCATGTATATGAATGCCAAATAGAAGACATGCATAATATAACTCATGCCGCTTTTTACACCGAAATCTCGCTGAATGCAGCAATGTCAATGTGCCAGATATGGAGGTGCCTTGGCTGGCTATCTATCTGCATATATCTATTGCCACTAAAATAAGCAAGAGGAAACTAAAAAAAAAGTGACCTATGCAAGATGCAGATTGCTGTTCAGATACGCCATGTCCCCGGTTTCAGTCGGTTTTAGTCATTGCCCTCTATACGTACAATATTTTCAGGTGAGAAAAGCATTCATGCGCATCATCTTTTCCCCAATCATCGCCCACTTCCCTCCCCTCACGAGTGTTAATATCTAAACTTGAACTTAAAAATTATTTTCTCGATCCTAAAGTTAACCAAAGCCATGTCAATCTTCCTCTTTTCACGTTCAAAAGTGTTTTCGGGGAGTCATAAAGGGTGCATGAACAGAAGTATCAGAGATTTCATGGCTAAGGCATTTGTCACACCACCTCATTTCATGCCAATGATTCATCTCACATCCAAACTTGTGTTCAACTTTTCTCCTTCCTCTTGTCACTCTGATTGTGGCCTTTGTAAGCTCTCATTTCCCCAAGTTTTTGCTTTTCCGGCGCTTCCTGCAGAGTTTAAGTTATAATTTTACGTTATGAAGGCCTTTAAGCAATAAGTACAAATATATTAAAACAGATGTAAACAATGCACCTAGCCCCTTAATGAATTGGACAAACCAAATAATGATAAAGCCCGTTCTTATATATATTGAAATTTAGAATGGGCTTATCGCTACACATGAGAATACTTGGAGAAGAATAACTGATGAGGCCCTTTGAATAGCCTTGATTAAAGAGATAGTGGCGGGTGATTAGCTAAAATAAAAGAAAGTAGATAGTTATAGCACAAAACTACTCGAGGGTAAGAAAATTTTAAATTCACCAGCAACAAGAAAAGGGAAAGAGCACTCAATAATCAACACATTCAATATACTACAAAGCACAAACTCAAGATAATATTTTAGACAACAGAATCTCCAGATCATTATAACACAACAAAGATCACTCTCTAGAGAGATCAATAAACCTTTTTCAAATGCATTTTGTAATTTTCCAGCTTTGTTTATTTTGTTAATTCACCTTTGTTATACCAAATTCTCTTATATAATTTTTGATTCCCTTTGGCAACAATAAATTATTTTCTTCATTTCACCTAAATTCTATCGAAGATAAAAGTGAGCTTCAAAAAGCTTAGAGAATGTAGTTCTAAGCTACTCCCTGGCATGCCCCCATTTTAGATTAACACCAAATAATTTGGCACACTCAGTAAGACCATTATGCCAACAACATGTGATAGAAAAAAATCCCTTTGCCTCTATCTTAGAAGTCTTTATAGCTACAGGGAATGAAGACTTTATATCTCAAATAGTAAAAAAATCTTAAGAAGGCAACCTTGCCTTCAATTAACTTCCCTATAGGCAAGAACTCAAAATTGCCATAACAAAATAATATTTTGTGCATAAATGAAGTTCTAGAGTTAAAATCTAACGTGACCTCTACGGCTAATGCAATCAAAGTCTTAATAAAGAAGGTTGACAGATTATTTACTGGGGAAATCACTAAAGGACTTAGGGAGCATCTTGCTCCTAATGCAATGGAAATCGAAGAATTTAGTTGCCTTCCAGCCACTCCCTCTGTAGACAAAAGATATGTTCGTCCACACAAGAGAGAAGATATATAGATGGTGCCTTCTTGTATTAATCTAGGTAATGGCCAATATACAATCAGGCCCCAAATTCTTGGCAAACAAAGATTTGGTGGGAAGGCTGAAGCTAATGGACCAAAATAGGATTTGGGAGGTAGCTTTGCAGCTGTAAACCATAATCACATTATTCACCTACCATAAATGAGATCACAAATTGATATGGAAGTAGTTAGGAATTGCACGAGCCTGGTTTAAGACAAATTATGACGGTCCCTATCTTAAAATGACTAGGAGGCTTGCCCGACACCCGACGGTAGCCCTCTAGTCAATATCTGATCTAAATGAAAAGTTCCTGTGGAACTAAGCATATTGTCCTTTTTATCGAAAAGTTTTAATTCAACTTAAAAAGATATAAGTAGTGGAGTTTTTTTTTAACCATTTTATTAAAAATTTTGGTAGTACAACGACTGCACTTTGACATCCCAAAAACTTTCAAAATCCCTGTAAAAGTTTAAAACATTTCTATAACAACATAAAAATCTCTACTGCAAAATTTGGACTTCAGGTCCACTCACAAGCAATCTTAACAATCACTTCAATAAACTTCGAAAAGCTAAAACATATTCAAGCATTTCATTAAAAAACCTTTATATAAATGCCTTTACAAAAAATACATTCCAAAACATGTTCATTTTTTTTGGTAATTCAGAGAATATATAAATAAATAAGGAAAGATATGTACAATCAAGAGATTTGCGAGAATGCAATCTTTAGTCTACACAAAGAGACCTACTATGTGTGTATGAGAAAACCTATAAATGCTTCCCATGCTTACACAATCAACCAACAACCTAAGATTTATCAACCCTTAAGATGTCCAAAACAAGGGCACCTTACCAAAAATAACAATAATTCCTAAGAATAGATTCTGCCACCAAACTAATCAAGCTATCTTCACCACATAATCAGTGAGTTGCATATTAGGGATCGCTTCGATAGCTCACAAAGTTTGCTTGTTTACAAGGAAATACCGCAAAGTTACTGTTTTGGTACACAATGAGGGAAACATTGATGTTTGTGACACCTTGCTCTTCAAGACTTCTTGGAGTGACATCCTCTCTTGCCTAAAGGTAGTGTTCAGTGTGTCCTCCTTCTAAGCTGACATTGCTTTTCAACTTCTGTCTTAGACTTTTGATTAACAACCTATCTCTTAATAGGTTGATAGGATTGCCGTTAAAATGGTTCCCCACGAGGGGGTGTCCAAAACATGTTCATTGATATGCAATAATTCTCAAAAGCATTTATAAGGCAAAAATGCCATATAGTAACACGTGACGAAGCGAGCTACTCGAGAGGTGAAGTCCCTATTACTGAAGCCCCTGAGCTTACACTTGGGAGGTTTTATTTTGAAAAAAGAAAGTACATCTTGAAGTAACCGAGCTCAATGAGTGTTAACATTTCTATGCATACCATATTTAACAATTTACCCTAAAACAAATTCATTTCATTTCTTATGATACAATACCAATATAAAACATTTATGCTTTCAAAAAATCAAAATTTCAAGTTAATAATAAAGTAAATTGTGGCACCATCATTATTGTCATGAACTTTCTTATACGACATAACCCAACACTAACTTCTTGACTATATGGTACCATTAGGCATACAGTCATGGAGCCAATTCTGCATTACTTACCCATAACTGGTTAATCACTAGTTACAGAGCTAGTTCTACATCGCTTACCTGCTTTAGGTTAACTGCTATATATGGGTAGTTATGGAGTTGGTTCTGCATCGTTTATCTGCGATTGGTTAACCACTAGTTACGAAGCTGGTTTTACATCTCTTACTTGTACTAGCTTAACTATTATATATAGATAGTTATGGAGCTGGTTCTACATCGTTTACCCGTAACTAGTTAACCACTAGTTATGGAGTTGGTTCCATATTGCTCACCAGCATTAGGTTAGTCGCTATATACCGGTATAATAACATGTGTAAATCCTAATGGTGTACCATAGGCTAAAACTCATTTCCTTTTTCTCAACCAATAACCTAATTTCAATGTAACTTCAAATTGTATGAAATTCAACTTTCAAATTTAAATTCATATATTGCTAAAACATACACTTATACTAGCAATGTCACTTGTAATGTATCATTCACATAAAACTCATAATCATACAATTTAAAGTCACATATCATCAATTCTTTTGCAAATAATTTATTCATATAAAAAAATTAAAATACACTCACTGTTTTGCAAACTTATTGCAGAGCACACTCACACATTTGGTGCCTATCCTCTACCTACACAAAGTGCATTTTGCTTAGGCATTTATTTCCAAATTTGGAAATAAGGAATTAAGACTATATATTCGATTTAACCAAATTCAAGATTATTATTTAATCACATAACACATATGTTAATTGTATATGATAGTTAGAAATGAATTATGCTATTTCCTTCTTCATCTCTCTCCATTAATAGTGTTCTTTGAGAGTGTGATACATTTTCGTTCTACCCGGAAGCATATCATAAGTTGAGGAGTGAGCTTCCTCTAAAATCTCAACACATAATCATTGCCCCCTCATTACTGTACCATCTTCCCTGATTATAAGATCTATTCTCTACTGATAGCATGTAGTCAAAATAAACTAGACCTACTACTGTAGCAGTGGTGAGTTTAGGTCGATCCTATAGAGAGTGTATGTAAAGTTTATGAAATGAAATTAAATGGAGTTTAAGTTATGGGGGGTTGGTTGGTTTATCAAACAAGAATATAAAATGAAGCTAAACTAACAAAAGCTAATTAAAGAAAACACGTAAAAATGATGAAAGTAGTGAATTCGTC
>JAOTAW010000009.1:3058548-3069872 GCA_025629945.1 Erythroxylum savannarum | reverse complement strand
AAATTGAGATGAGATTTGAGAGTTTTATGAGATTAATTTGGTGTTTGAATTGATATGAAGTGAATTTCACAAGAAGAGTTGAATTTGGGAAGATTATGAGTGAACCTGATGTTAGAATGGATGTAGGAAGCATTGGAGGGGTTTAGGAAACCCCCATATCCGCTTAACGGACCTTCTCGGGTCAAAAATGACCCCCAGCATAGCCTATGTCCACGGACCTTCCCGGGTGAAAAACAGCCCCCAGGCCTGACAATGTTCGTTAAACGGACATGGATGTCAGTTAAACGGATATTCACGGGACAGTTTTAGTAAATCGTGATGTTTGACCCTTTTTGAAGCATAACCACACTTTATAGTCTGCATGAAAGTTTTAGATCTGAAAGTATTCTTTCAAATAGTCTAAGAACGAACTCAATCCGACATCTTTTGTGAAAGTTATGGCAGTTGCGTCAACACATGTTACTGCATGCTTGAGGGTATAAGCATGTTGGATTCTTTTGGTCATAACTTCCTCATCCGATCTCCAAATGAAGCGATTCTTGAAGAAATGGATTCCTAACATCGTTTCCAATCTCTTCCTGAGAATTTGTATCTTTTGGTGTTGATTTGAGAAAGTTTGATGGAAAGAAAATGAGGAATCGGTTGGGAGAGCATAATTAGGGTATGAACACCCTTTATCTTTTTAAGCATATCTTGATCTATAGAGCTCCAATTAAGATGGTTCGTGATTAAAAACAAACTAGAGACATAGAGCTATGATTTCTTTGAAGAAGTCAAATTGAAATTCTAGTTTCCAGTTTCCCAAAATCTATTCTAAATTAGGAGAAATGAGTTTGATTATAATGATTAATTTGTATGGGCACGCCATTGAACAAATTGTGAGGAAATTTTTGGGATGTTATGAGATAGAATATGAACCAATAATGGTTAAGGTGATTTCTTAGAATACGCTCACATTTTATGGTTCAAGAGTTGGGCTCTGAAAATGGGACCCAACATTGGTGGTATCAAAGTGAGCGTTAGACTCTGGAAACAAGCGGGGTCCAACATGAGTGGTATCAGAGCAAGTGTTGGACTTTGGAAACAAGCGGGGTCCAATAGAGGTGGTATCATAGCAAGCATTGAGTTCCAGAAACAAGCGGGATCCAACATTAGTGGTATCAAAGCAAGCGTTGGACTCTGGAAACAAGCGGGGTCCAACATGAGTAGTATTAGAGTGCCATAATTGAGTTCTTACATGGGCGTTTTTGAATTATGTCTCAAGGTACATGCATTGTGAACATGTCATAGCAGACATTAGCGATTAATCCTTAGTCTGAGTCGCATGTGTATAAGTCACACGCATGAGTAATTATTAAGAGTTCGAATTGACAAAATTAGTGAGCAAAATGATACTCTTTCATTGGAAAAATGGAAATGAGAAATAGTACATGGTTAAATATGATAGATAATGATGAATCAATGTATTTGTATTGGAAGAATTGAATATGACACCAATATTGTAATGTGGTGTATATCCCTGAATGTGATAAAGATGTGAATGTATTATCATAGATTGTTTCAAGAGAATAGGGAGACAAGTAGGAACGATGAGATTAAAGAGTACAAGTAGAATGTAATGAAAACAGAAATTGTTATGATCTTAAGAAGATGAAATTAGAACCAAAGTGGTTGATTGATTAAGGTGACAAGAGTTATGATCTACCATAGGAATGTGTTAGTGGAATTGAGATCAATATATAGCTTTGATTGACTTTAAGTATCACCATTATCATTAAAGTGATAACATTAAATACTGTGCAACGTTATACGACAAAAAGAGTCGTCCGCCTCTTTATTTGGATGAATAGGACCAAAGAGGGTCGAAGGTCAGAATTGATTGGTGATGTTATTTATAAGTGAAATTGATCTGTATTACGAATTAAGTGATTTAAGAAAAATGAATGAATTGGATGGATCAACACAAAAGGTATAGAATACAGTGAGATAGACATAAGAGTTAAGTGTGTTGACACTATAGAGATGTGAACTATGAAGTAAAGGATGCAATGTTTATGAGAATGTCACGTTCACAAGGAGAAAGTGAATGATTAAATAAGTGATTGAAAGACCGAGTGAATTTATTGACTATGGTCATTTGGAAGAAATTATTCAAGTGAATAAGTTACTTGGGAGACTGAGGAAAACATAAGACAACATTACCTCCATTTATTTGATTACTCAAGTAAGAATTTCGAGGACGAAATTCTTTAAGGGGGAGGATTGTTGGGCCCCAAACTTTTTTGGAAGTTAGAACTGTTAAATGAGAAAATTTGTAATCAGACATGTGGGCTTGCTTTTAAGGAAGAAGAATAAACGAAAATTGAGAGGGAAGTGTAGAAGAGAGGAGAGAAAGAAGAAAAAAAACTAGGTTTTGATTTTTCTAATCTTTCAAGAGGGATTTTGAAGTTTATTCAAGGAGGAAAAAGGAAGAGGAGGATGAGAGCTTCCATTAGAGCCAAGAAACTCTTCATTTGGTGAAGATTCAAGGTATGTTGGATTTTACTCTTTGGATTTTTGAAAAGGGTTTTGGTTCATATAGCTTAAGAAATGTATGGGTTTAAGCTTTCTAAGATCAGTTTGGTGATTATGTCTTATGGGCAATTTGGAATCACTATTGATTTGGGAATTTTGCCATTGTTGAGGAAAATCAAGAGAGGCAAAGGAGCAAGAGTAGAGGCTTTTTAAGCAAGGAAATAAGGTGAGTTTCATGTTTATAATTGATTAATGAGCCATTGATTTTTTGTCCAAATCAAGAAAGTAAAATGATTTTAATTATTTCATAAATGTTGCTTTTATTGCTTTTGAATGATTTGTGAAATTGCTACATGTTTGGTGTATAAAATTTTGATGATGAATTGTGAATTGCTAAATGATTTTTCGAAAAATTGCATGCTTATGAAAAACAAGTTTCCGAAATGTTGCCATTTAGGCAATCTGTTTTCAAATCATGAATTACATGCTACGTGGGTTTGGTTTGGTCCGTTCTATTATGTCAAATGCACTTGTCTAAAGGCTTTTCCCGCCTACCCACTAGTGGCATAGAGCTCCTTCACGGACTCCCTTAAGTTCATGGCTACGCAAAACCATTATATGGGATTGTGATAATACTTTCTGTTCATGACTACACGAGACCATTTTATGGAATTGTGTTAGTACGTTCTGTTATGGACTACCCAAACGATTTTGATGTGCTTATGTGTTATGATTTGTGGACAAGTTGAAAAATGCATAAATTGTGTTATTTGTGATTTTGATTACTTGACAAGAATTTTAAGAAACATGTGTTTTATGACTCAATAAGAATTTTCCATGATAAAGAACTTTTTGAACGGTTTTGCTTATTATTTATTATAAACTTGTTACCCACTAGCTTTTTAAGCTCACCCCCATTTCCGTCCCATCTCTAGTTGATGAGCGAGAAACAGAGTGAGAGCCAAGGCATTACTCCGGATTTTCATGTTTTGTTTTGTTTTGGAGTAGTTTATGCAAAACAAGGCTTCAGATGTATTTCGAGAATTATTGGGTTTTGCATGCTTTGTATATTGGATTTTTATATTGATGATGTAATATGGCTTGGAAATGCCATTGAAGTTTGTAAAAACTCTTAATTTATGATGTAAATGAAATATGGATTTGTGTATGGTTTTGAAATATGAGTTGTGTATGGATGATGTTGAGTTAAAATTAGGTATGCTTGAAGTTATTAACTTGAGATGATGAATCTTGAGCATGAACTATTGTTATATATATAAGTGAGATACTATGGAAAAGAAAGATAGAATTTTTGGTGAATGAAGAGATGTTATTGAATACAAGGAGTCAATGAATTGAGGTTGAGAGTTTCATGAATTCCAATTGGTAGTTGAATTGTTTTGGATGATGTTGTAATAGAGGAAGTGAAGTTGGGGTTAAATTTCAAGTTTTTCATGAGGGTAAAATGTGTATTCTGACTTCCAAGGAAAAACTGAATCGATTTAGGTATAATTAGCCAAAGTTTCCTTCATGGAAGTTGTAGTTTGTCTTTATAGCTTTCCAACGATATAAAGTATACAATTTTTGGATATCGAAGATGAGAGATATGATTGTTTGAGTAGATGATGTTGCATATGATGTGTATCCCAAATTATCACACTCGAAAGAGTTGATTTTGGGAAGATAAAGGGATGTTAGGATGGGTTTAGGGTCCTTTGGAGGTTACACGGCTTGCCTGTGTAATATCACACAGGCCGTGTGTTTCCAGCGCAAGAGCACACTTTCACCCGAAAGTCATACGGGTAGCCCGTATTGGTTTACACGGCCTGCGTGTTTTGACCCTCCAAACAATAGGATTTCATTTTTGTGTCTTCATGAAAGTTGTAGATCTAGAAGTCTGTTTTCCAACCGTCTAAAAATGAAGTCAATTCAACACCTGTAGTGAGAGTTATAGCAATTGCGCCAGGGCATGTACAATATGAGTAAAGACATGAACATGTTGGATTCGTTTGGCCATAACTTCTTCGTCTGACCTCCGATTAAGGTGATTCTTGAAGCGATAGATTCCTAACACGTTATTATACCTTTAAAAAAAAATTGGTATCCTTTGGTGTTAAATTCGAAAGGATTGATGGAAATAAAGTGAGGGGTCGGTTGGGAGAGCATGATTGGGCCATGAACATACTTTGGGTTTTTTAAGCATATCTTGAGCTATAGAGCTCTGAATGAGGTGGTTCTTGTTTCAAAATAAACTAGAGACTAGGAGCTACCATTTTGAAGAAGTCAATTTGTGATTATTGTGATTTCTTTGTGTGGGCTCACCTTTGTAGCTTGAGAATTTATGAGAATGAGGATGAAATGTTGAGGGCTAAAGAGATTCCATGGAAATAAACCTATAGGAAATGCACTCACGTCTTATGTTTTTGATATTCGAAGCGATTGTTGGGCTTCAGAAACGGAGCGCAAGAAATAAACCACGTGATTAATTAAATAAATTAGTTATACAGAGAGAGATCCCGTGTGAGGACCTGATTATTTATTAAAAAGCTTATGAACTGATTAGGGTTAAGGTTTAAACCTAAATTAGGGTTTATTAATTAAATTTTGTGATTATAACTCAAAAGAGAGTAATCCCCACTTCGATAGTCTAGAAAAAAAAACCACAATAATAAATAAATGATTAGATTAGCATTGATGATAGGAAAAATCCACTCTCTCATAATCGGTTAATTCTTCTTATATGATTCCTTCCATTGCAATTTTGAGTGTTGCTCAATTTGATTTCTTTGAGTTATTTTTACAAATTAATTTTTCAGCGATCATATTCTTGTGTTTACTTTTCTGTTCTATTTTTATTTGCATTTTATTAATTTTTCTAAGCCTTAGAGAGCATAGGATTAGATTAGTTTACAAATCCTCGTGGGATCAACACCTTTAATACTACAAGTTTATGAGCCATATACTAGCGAATATTCGGGATTTTATTAAAAGTAAAACTTGCTCAACAAGTTTTTGATGACATTGCCGAGGAGTCATTAAGATTGGTTTAATTCTTTTAGTCTAAGGATTTTTCACCATCTCTTATGAAAGTGGTACCCAATTGTAAGAAATATTTAAAAAGAGAAAGAAGTTTGGGCACAAAGTAGAAGACACATAATTTGGACATCACAAGGAAACTATGAGAAGTCCAAAAAGTTAAACGATGGAGGAAATATATTATAGAGAGCCCTTGCAGACTTCAATAAGGCATAATTTGGATAGGGAAGTCATCATTCTTATTGGAACACGTACAATTTGGGGTGGCAAAACCACCCATATTTTTGTTGATCTAACAATGTAAGGACTCATTTGAGACATCAAAACCTATTAAGATTTCAGTAGAAAGAGTCCATTTTATGGGATTATAAATTGGACAAGATTATAGATAAGCTCATAAACATGGAAGAGGCCTAGAAGAGACTCAAAGAGAAGCTTAAGCAAGTATTAGAAGATGATGCCTCTTCTATTCACAACCTAGAGGTTCAAAAGGGGCAGCTTTCCAAAGAGTTATATAATAGACTCTAAAAGAACAAATTGGATACCCAATTTGCAAGGTTTGGAGAAAAGTTGAAGAAACTGAATATTACCTTGCCCTTTATGGAAGCTTTCAAGAGCACACCCACGTACGCAACATTTCTCAAAGACATATTCTCAAACAAGCAGACTTGGGATTATAATCAAATGGTAGCCCTAATGTAAAACTTCAGATCCTTAATTACCAACCACATTCCTTTACAATTAACAGTAAGGAGTTTTACAATACCCTGTGTAGTTGGTAACTTAATGATTTCAAAATGTTTATGTGACTTAGGTACAAATATTAACCTTATGCCTTTGTCATTTTTTAGGAGATTGAGTATGGGAGATATGAAACCAACTTCTATGCTTATTCAATTAGTGGACCAATCAATGAAGAACCCGTTAGGGTTGTTGGAGGATGTACCCATAAAAGTGGACAAGCTTATCATCCCTATGGATTTTATCATGCCAGACTTTGCAGATGATCAAAATTGTCCGCTAATCCTGAGCTTATCATTTTTTACCATCGGAAAAGCTTTAATCGATGTCAATGAAGACCACCTTATCCTTCAAATTGGTGATGAACAAGTGAAATTCAATATGAATAAGGTATTAAAGAATCTAAAGGAGGGTGACTCATTTAGGAGAATTGATATTGTCGAATCTTTTAAGGAATAAGAAGAAGAAGAACATATGACAATGGAAATAAAGCATGAAGCAAATAAGAAAGTCTTTGTTCATAAAGTGGAAGTGGAAGAACAGATGAGGGTGACTGAAGAAGAACAAGAATAGATCCCCCTCCTATAAGACAAACTGCTAGATTCAATAGAAGATTCAGGGAGTTTTGTTATTCCTTATTTTATTGACAGTTTGTTAACAAAAAGGACATTACTGCAATTAGGTTTCGTTAATTTCATCAATATTGTCCTTTTGATTGTCTTCTAACATTGTAGCTTATCTACAAGCTACAAAACTGAAATTAACAAAAACACGGGTAGAATTAAGCCACTCATAATTAATCATGACTGAGCTTCCAAGAATGCAAGGTCAAGCTAATGACCATAACTTAGCACGTTTAGTAGTTAGATTTAAATTATTGCATAGTTAAATTTGTTCTAAATACTAAAAATAATTCTTCTTGTATGATTCCTTCATTGTGATTTTGGGTGTTGCTCAATTTGATTTCTTTGCGTTATTTTTACAAATTAGTTTTTCGATAATCATATTATTGTGTTTACTTTTCTGTTCTATTTTTATTTTCATTTTATTAATTTTTCTGAGCCTTAGATAACTTAGAATTAGATTACTTGACAAATCCTCGTGGGATTGGCATCTTTAATACTACAAGTTTATGATCCGTATACTTGTGAATATTGGGGGTTTTATTAAAAGTAAAACTTGCTTAATAAGTTTTCGGCGCCATTTTCGGGGAGTCAATAGGATTGGTTTAATTCTTTTAGTCTAAGGATTTTTCACCATCTCTTGTGAAATATGGTACCCAATCATAAGAAATATTAAAAAAGAGAGAAAGAAGTTTGGGTACAAAGTAGAAGATACATAATTTGGACATCATAAGGCAACTATGAGTAGTCCAAAAAGTTAAATAATGGAGGAAATATATTATAGGGAGCCCTTGCGAACTTCAATGAGACATAATTTGGTTAGGGAAGTCATCATTTTTATTGGAAAAACGTATAATCTGGGGTGGCAAAACCACCAAGATTTTTGTTAGTCTAACAATGTAAGGACTTATTTGAGACATCAAAACCTCTTAGGATTTCAGCAAAAAGAGTCTATTTCATGGGATTCTAAATTGGATAAGATCATAGATAAGCTCATAAACATGAAAGAGGCCTAGAAGAGACTAGAAGAGAAGCTTAAGCAAGTAACAGAAGATGATGCCTCTTTTATTCACAACCTAGAGGTTCAAAAGGGTCAGCTTTCCAGAGAGTTCTGCAATAGACTCCAAAAGAACAAATTAGATACCCAATTTGCAAGGTTTGGAGAAATGCTGAAGAAATTGAAAATTACCTTGCCCTTTATGGAAGCTTTCAAGAGCACAACCACGTACGTAACATTTCTCAAAGGCATATTCTCAAACAAGAGAACTTGGGATGATAATCAAATGGTAGCCCTAATGGAAACCTCCAGATCCTTAATTACCAACCACATGCCTTTACAATTATCATATCTAAGGAGTTTTACAATACCCTGTGTAGTTGGTAACTTAACGATTTCAAAACGTTTATGTGACTTAGGTACAAATATTAACCTTATGCCTTTTTCAATTTTTAGGAGATTGAGTATGGGAGATATGAAACCAACTTCTATGCTTATTCAATTGGCGGACCAACCAATAAAGAAACTGTTAGGGTTGGTGGATGATGTACCCATAAAAGTAGACAAGCTTATCATCCCTATGGATTTTATTATGCTAGACTTTGAAGATGATGAAAATTGTCCGCTAATCCTGAGCTTATCATTTTTTACCATTAGAAAAGCTTTGATCGATGTCCATGAAGACAACCTTATTAAGTCTCTAAACACTAGTTGCTTTCCTAACAATAGAGCCAAAAACTTATTGTGATATATTTTTAACTAAATTTACTTTTGTGTTACAACTAAACTACTTAGAAACTAAGTTAGTTACACCTATCATTAAAGAGAAATAATTAATATGGAAAATAGTTAATGGAATTGGATAACAAAATTAAAAATAAAATAAAGTCTAGATAAAGTGATAACCAAAAGAATATAAAAGTAGTTAATGATATAAAAATCAAGGATAATTAACACCCAGATAATTACTTCCCTAGTCTCAACTTTGATGTCATGATCAATAAAATTAAAATGGATTTATCATCTAGATCGATAAAAATTCCTAAAATATGAAATTGAACTGTCTCAAATTATAATTATATATTCTTCAGTTGGTTTACCAGTATCTCTACAAAGATAACACCCCTTAAAATGAATAAAATTATGTGAACTTCTATTAATGATTTTAAACTAAAACTAAGAGATAATATAGTTCTATCTCTTGTACCCTATTTAACTCCTAACATCTACACAATGGACCACTGGCAAGTTCTCTTAAATCATCCACAAGCTAGTTATAATCACATTTAAACATTGATATGAGTAAATTCATGTTAAAATCAATTAAATTTAATCTATTGATACAAATTTCATGTCATAAATATAATTGAATCAGTCCATTCAAATATAATAGCTAAAGGTTTCCCTATCTAAACATATTAAACACCTACCTACAAGTATTGTTTTAACTAACATAATATTAACCAAAGTGAAAGACATCATGATAGAAAGGAAATCTAGATGAAATTTTTGAATTTTGAACAACTTGATTGATTTTAGTGATCTCAATTTTTGTTTCTTTGATGAAAATAACTTCAAATTTGTCATCTATAAAGTTGATTTACCACCAAGTGTCTATCCCCAACTTTTTGGACAAAAGAATAATTTGATACAAAAAGTCTTCAGAAGTTTACCAAAATTACATTCTTTATAGTTTAAATTATTTTGGTTTGCTTGTAATATGGCCTGAGACAAGACTATATCTTAGGTCATAGATCATTCCTATTCTTTCAGGAGGGGCATAACCTTTGGCATGCTAGTTCCCTAGACTCCGGATCTTTGGATTTCCTTTTTGGGATTAGACAAAGGCTAAGACATACTGGTGTCTCAAGCCAAGTTTCTCCTTAAATATCCTCCTTGCCATATAGTTTCTCTCAAGGTTTGTTTTAATTAGCATCTGCTCTATAGTAGGCATGATCTAACACTTAAGTATATGCCAGAGCAATTCTTTAAAAATCTCATCCCATGTTTGAAATGTAGGGGTGGAAAAAAAGCAAAACAAGGTAATTATGCATGAAAAAAAAGCAGAATTCTAAGGAAATTACTTGAGTTTTTCAAGCATGTTAAGCAAAGTATGAAACACGATTGTTTCTTAGGTTGATTTTAACATAAAATTTCAACAAATATCTTATTTTAATACTTTCATTTGGTTTATAACTTTAGCATTTTCTCCAGTTATCTTTTCCATTAGTCTCCTAAAAAATATGTTCACTTTTCCTTAATTCCTAACTAAAAATTTGAAAGTAAAAGAATGAAAATGTAAGGAATTAAATTTTTTAGAAAAAAAGAAATTGAAAAATAAGAATCCAAACTAATTTCCCAATGTACCAATGAACTTAATTCTATCAAGTTAACCATCATTAGGTGTTAGTTTATGGCCTTGCAGCCAACCGATTGGATGCAAATTAATGTATGACATTATTTTTTGAATTAATGAAAAGGCTTTATTTATCTTTATGTATTAATTTAATTAATATTTTATGTTTTAATATTAAAGAGAAAATCCTTGGAATATTTACTATGTAATTGAAATTATGATGATATCATAATTATGGGATTCAATTTACACTTATGGGTTATTCCTAAATGTTCCTACTTGTAGTTTCATCAAGACTGGATATTGTTGAAACGGTAAAACTAGCACACATTATGTCTCTTTCTTATAAAGAAAGTAATTGATCTCATAAATTAAAGTATGGAGATACTTAAACTAATGTGTGGGTGATTATTAGAGAATAAGTCACTGAACTTACCTAATTATGAGAATTTCGAATGGAATATTACTTATGTGTCTGTGAATTATCTCACAATGATGGTTGTATAATTGATCATTAGACTTGAGATTACCAAGGTATCTCATATGAGAATTAATATATTTTAATACTACTTATGAATCGTCCTAGGATAATTTTGTCGGTAGTAACTGGATACAGTATGAACTATATGAAGATAATTGAGTAAGTCAATATAGGATTCGTCACTCTAAAGTAATTAGAGATAATATTTTACTGTTCTTGTTTAGTAATGATTTATGAAATTCTCTGGCCATACTGGATTGATATTTGAAAAAGACATTTTCAAATTTCAATTATAAATCAAACACTAATTAGTATGAACGAACATAATTAGACCAAAAGAGTAGACATTATACCCATATTTCGTCCAATTAGAATATTGAATGATAAAAGGATTAAATTATACATTATAACTATGCATGGACAAGTTAAGTCAATCACTTTGATATTCCTGATATTTGGGTAATCATGACATGTTGCTAGATGTCAATTATGATTTATAATTATGAATTGTTTAATTGGAGAATTAAAGATAAATTAAAAGAAGTTTTAATTTATCTAATTCTAATTGTGAATTAG
>JAOTAW010000009.1:2898069-2908327 GCA_025629945.1 Erythroxylum savannarum | reverse complement strand
ATTAATCATCTAGTGATATAACTTATTTTATTTAATGCAATATGCATGAGCTTAATCTTCTAAACTTTCTAATCCTCAACAATTTAGGAGACATGATATTACATTTCTCTTTGATCATTAACCCATTTAACCCACTAGGATTGTCTGTCTTGAATCACTCTCTACACTTTCTTAGTGAGCATTATTTGGTCAGTAAATTGGTTGTCATTAGACCAAGTCCTCCTTGTCTGCAAGGTAAACATGCATCGCTCCATTTTATTTTACCAGCCTTTGAGTTAAGATTGCATCCAGACCAGAAAATTCTTTTGTAGATCCTATCAATTTGCTTGTGGATGTATTTAGGGGTTACAAGATGGGATCCCCAATGAACAACCCTGGAGGAGATAACATAATTAATTAATCGAGCCCTGCCTACTATGGAAAGTTCTTTATAACTCTAGCTATTGATCTTGTTAAGGATTTTATCAACCAAGTATTTGTAATCACAAGGAGATGAATTAGCTAATGATATAGGAACTCCAAGATAATTCATTAGAAGTTCTTGACTTTTGAATCCATAAATTGATGCAAGAATGGAGGCAAGGATGGAAGCACTCTTGGGGATGAATAATGCACTCTCATTGTAGTTGATGGTAAGATCTGATATCTTGTTAAACATCTTTAAGAGCATTGGAGAGTGAAGCTATTGAATTGCAATCCGCTTTAGAAAATATGAAAAAATCATTAGCAAAACTCAAATTGATTAGCTTAAGCTTTTTTGCATTTTCCATGGAATTTGAATATATGATCTCTTTCTGTCACCCTGAGCAAAAGCTTATTAAGCACCTCCATTGTTAGTGAGAATAGGCAAGAGGAAATAAGATCCCCTTGCCTGATTTCTCTTGCACATTTGATAGTCTTAGAAGGTTCCCCGTTCACTAAGCTTTGAAAGTCATGGTGATTATGCATTAATGAATCCAAGTGATACTTTTTGTAGGAAAATCGTAAGTATGCAGAATGTTACAGATAAAAGACCAATTCAGTATGTCATAAGCTTTTTGAAAATCATGTCATAAGCTTGCAAGGTGTGGTGGGTGTATCTTTGTCCAAAGACTGCCCGGACCTTTACCTCGCTGGCCCTTTCTTTCTTTTTATCATAAACAATTTTTAGTATAATGACGTTTTTAATAAATTCGAAAATTTAAATCGATTCCAAACAATATTCCCGCTCCTTTTTGGTCTCCTTCACCATACTCGGGCTATCCCCTCGCTCTCGTCTCTTTCACAGGGAAAGAATTGGAGCCCATGTTCACTCATCCGAGCCATTCGTCCTCCCCTCAAGACCCTCTGCTTCCATGGCTATTGTACGTAAAGCCATCTGCCTCTTTCTCTCACTGTCTCTGTTGGCTCAATTGTCCTTTTTTTTTTTTTCTTTTTGTAGTTGCTGAGGCCATTAAGAGATCTTTTGCAGGTCCATCAAGAAGGCGCTTGAGGACGAATGCTCTGGTGATGATCTAAATAATCTTCTTCTGCAATGTATTACCACTTTCAAGCACAACCCCCAGTATCGGAATGACCCGCGATTTCTTAAGATTTGGTTCCTATATGTAAATTCTTAATATTCTCATTCTTTGTTTCTAGTTGGAGTTCTTTTTATCTTTGTATTTCGTGGTTTCTGCTTCATGATTTTGTATTTTTTTTTTTTTGTTATTCTTGTGCCATCTGGGCTTCTTTTTTTCTTGTTTTTGGTTACTATTTCTTTGTTCGAAAGTAGTTTTGATTTCTGAAAATTTTTCCTGGGTTTTAAATTATTAAACTTGGGGTTCAATTTACAGGGTAGTCTTTGAACTATGAAATCAAGTGCAATTTGCTTGGTCGCCAGCCAATCTATTCTTCTTCCAGTTAAATGTGGTTTGTTAATTATTGAAGTTGGAGCAGTACGTAGTTTCAAATCTTTGTGAAGAGAATTGATATATTTCGTGAGTTTGGAGAAGGAACACCTTAGAATCCTAGAAATGTCTTATGGCGTCTATATTATTTTCCTTTCGTCGGATAAGTAGAGGGAGTTGAATATTTGATCTACTCATTTTGTTTCTCTGGGTTTAACAGTTGGAAGGCAGCAATGATTTTGAAGTCATCTTCAATGAAATGGTGGAGAACAAGATATGTAATGATCAGTCTTTACTCTATGAAGTATATGCGGCCTTTCTAGAAGTGAAAGAGAAGTGGCAAGAAGCTTATCGAGTTTATCAGATTGGCATTTCGAGGTCTCACCCTCCTTCTCCAATGTGTCTCATTGTCAATTTAAGTTAACACTTTGCCTGACTTTTTGGTTATCATGTTGGAATAACAGGAAGGCCAAACCTCTAGAGAGGTTGAAGAATGCCCAAGCCTTGTTTCTCAATCGAATCTCTGAGAGAGTAAATGCTTGTTCAATTCCAAAGGTCTGCAACTGACTTCATAATAGGAAAAACCGAAGGGAATTCTAATTGCTTCTTTATTTCAATTCTTTTCATGTTTTTCTCTCATTTTCTGTTACCAAGAGTTGTTTACTTCTTGTCCAATTAACTGAAAACAATGTTATTTACTGTCAAGTGCTGTAAATGAGTCCTAAACCCGTGGCTGTCCCATTTTTCTTCAAAATGTTTTGATCCAAGTGCTAGAGAGGTGCAATTTATTGTAATGTGATGTTAGTTAAAACACCAGCCCCACTCATCCACTTATAATTTAATAATCATTTGATACGCAATTCCTGCTTGCTCTTGCCATTTACTTCCAAAGTTTATTACTTTTGCTAAACATTTGAAGGTATGCTTTTCATTACGGAAAGAAAGACCTTGCACTTCCACATCCTTTGGAGCACATTTTATTTATTACGTCACCAGTTTGACGCATGGAAGATTTGTCTACTTCGACATTTTATCATGATAGATCAACAAACAAGACTGACCTTGTTATTTCTTTTCTTTTCCTAAGAAGAAAAAGCTATTTTCTGCAATTTTTGCTTAGTTAAGATTTAACATGTTGGAATTCTTAGGATTGGTCTTAATCTGCAGGGTGAGGAAAAAATACCCATTGAATTGGAAACGAAGATTAACCCATGGTCCCCCTCCACCATGAAGGAGTTACTTCATAAGTTGAATCCTAGAATAAAGAAATATGAAGTACGTCAATCTGTTTGCTGCTATTTGCAGTCTTATACTTTGAACGATCAGAATACTTTGATATCTAACAATACCTTTCTTCTTGCTGGTTTTAGGGATATTACTCCAGTAATAAAAATTATTCTGGAAAAATGGCCTTGTCTTCTTTAAGGAACGCATCAAGAAATAAGGTTCTTGAAATAGGTGATTCGAGTTCTTGAACTTCCACTGGTATCCCAAATTACTTCAGGAGTTTTTCATTATAGTTCTTCATGTTTGGGAAGTAAAGGATGTCATTTAACATGCTTATAAATTGATTTGATAACCATGAGTTGATTCTCTACATTGTTAATTGTATAGAAAGCACAGATAAAAGTGCAATAGAAGTTTTTGCAATCGTAAATTTTTTATTCGACATGTATGATAAACAGCAGTAGTCACTGGTGCCCACAAATCATTCGTGGGTCTGTTTTATACTATCACAAGTATTGGCCTTTGCTCTAACTACAAGCACAACAGATGAACATATGATGCATAGAATAGTAAGTTTGTTACAGCAAGATTTCAATGCCCCATAATATTTAGAGGGGCAGATTTCATGTCTGCTTGTGATTGCATCTGATTTGAGAATATATGGATACAAAGTTCAAAATACCAAGTCTGAGCTTCTAATTCTAACCCTAATGCGTTATCTGCAGGTGGAAAAAAGTACCAAATCAAGGGATGTGCTGGTCAAGGAGGTTTTGCTCAAGTATTTAAAGCATATGTCAACAGTAGTCCCGATGATGTTGTTGCATTAAAGGTTATTGCTTCTTTTACTTGAAAATAATCACAGACCAGCATGATGGAATCACCTAAACTATCTGACATTTCTCGCAGATACAAACGCCTCCATTTCCTTGGGAATTCCACATGTATCGCCAGCTTGATCAGCGGATCTTAGATAAGCAAGTGAGCATTTGGGTGACCTTTTGTTAATTTTTGCTGTTATAGATCCATACTCATTGATACTGAATTTTCATTAGAGGTCAAGCTTTGGTTCTGCTCATGCTGTCCATCTTTATGCGGACTATAGCATACTGGTGTGTGACTATCTATCCCATGGGACACTTCAGGTACCGTAGATATTCCCTTTCTGCTTTCTTGTCGAGCAGCTCCAATGTGAAAATTATCATGTGGCCTTATTTGACACAACTGCTTCCTTGTAAACTTCTCCAGGATGTCATAAATTCTTATGTTGTCATTGGCAAGTCCATGGAAGAGGTTCTATGTATGTATTATACTGTGGAAATGCTTTACATCCTGGAAAATTTGCATCGTGTTGGCATCATTCATGGTGATTTTAAACCTGACAATCTGCTCATTCGCTATTCAAGGTGAATTCGACTTGTTTTACCATTTGGAATGTCTATTATATATATATATCACATACATTTGGATAAATAATTTCACCAGTATTCCTAAGCATCATAATTGATTCTTTTCTTGGTAAATTTTCAAGGGAAAAGACCTTGGAGAACTGTTTTATTTGTTCATATTTGTTTGTCCAAGAAGAATTAATTAAATGAATGACCCTTTAGTTTTGTACATCAAATTTGGAATCTAATGAATAATAAAAAGTTTACTTATGCCAGGGATGAGCTTACAGAAAATGGTTTTCATGATCGAAGTGGTCCCTGGAATGATCAGGTAATAGTTAACAGTTGAATTTTGATAGCTGAATTATAATAGCTCTAAAACTTTTTTCCCACAGGGTCTATGCCTTGTAGATTGGGGTAGGGGAATAGATCTGAATCTCTTTTCTAGTGAAATAGAGTTTGAAGGAGATTGCAGAACTTCTGGTTTCCGTTGTGTTGAAATGCAAGAGAAGAAGCCCTGGAAATTTCAGGCCAGTATGTAGTTGGTGTGGCTATTATGAACTTCAGAAGCTCATCTAAATTCGCAACTCATTAGTCATTTGTTGAATTCAATCAGGTGGATACATATGGCTTGTGTGTCGCTGTACATATGATGCTGCATAATTCTTACATGGGAATTGACAAAAAGGCTACATCGGATGGTGGTTACATTTATTTGCCGAAAGCATCCTTCAAAAGGTAATCACATTTACCTGAACGCGTATGGCTACATATATGAACGTTATTGTAATCCGTGGAAGGATGTTTTCTATATTCTTTTGTTTACAACGAAGAGTCGTTTAGATGATATTGTAATTTTGTAGTTTCATCTCAGATTATCGTGGTTTTTTGTGTTTTTGCTTATTGATTCAAATTACTTGGTTACAATTGCCTCAGATATTGGAATGTCGAACTTTGGAGGAGTCTCTTTACTAAGCTTCTTAACAATAGCCATGGAAGTGACAAGAATCTGTTGCAGCACCTAAGGGAATCCTTCCAGGGTTACTTGTGTTCTAACCCCCAGCTCTTAAAGAAACTAAAAGACTTGCTCACAAAGCAAAGGCTTTCCTTGTGTTCTGCTTAGTGTGTTTATGATCAGTGTTCTCCAGAATCTTTACAATCGTCCTGGATCTGTGTTAAATGCGTAGAAAGTGTAGTCTGGCGAGACGCATTTTCTAAAAGATAAAATATTAGATCCTTAGAACATATTTACAACTCTTCCTGACTACTCAAACTGTTATCCTGCTGACGGCTGTTTTGAGGCATTGTTCAAATGTGAAAAATAGGTGAGATAATATTGTGAATGAAAGAACTCTCATTCATTTCTGTAAAAAGTAGTTACTTGAATACGATGAAAAAACTTATATACAAGCCTAATTACTTATGAGAATGTAAGTTAAGAATCTAGCTAAGCATTCTGTTACAATAGAAAAAAAAAATCCCTTAACTATTATTAAATAACTGTTTACATTTATATTTCAACAACTCCCCTTTAAGTTGGATCTTGGTAAAAATTGACCAAACCTAACTTGAACTTGAAATTATTGAACATTCGTGAATTGAGAGCCTTGGTAAATATATTAGCTATTTGTAGAGAAGAAGAAACATGTAATGGTGCCACTAGACCTTTTGTCTGTTGACGATGTCAATGTGCTTAGTTCTCTCGTGGAAAACAGGATTAGCAGCTATATGTAAGGTTGTTTTATTGTCACAATTCAAAGAAACTGGAACTTGAATTGGTACTTTCAAGTCCTTAAGAATAAACGAAATCCACATAATTTCAATTACAACATCAGCCATGCTCTTATATTTTGCTTCTGCTGATGATCTTGAAATTGTATCTTGCTTCTTACACTTCTAAGATACAAGAGATTGTCCTAGAAAAACACAATAACCTATCAAAGATCTTTTACTGTCTACACATGCTACCCACTCTGCATCACTGTAGATTACAAGTTGAAAATTTGTTGAAACTGGATAAAACAAACCCAACGAAGGACATCCCTTCAAATACTTCAATACATGCATTGCACAATTCTAATGAACTGTTCTAGGAGCATGCACATGTTGACTAAACTGGTGCACTGCATAAATTATATCTGGTCGTGTAAAACCCAGATACAACAATCTTCCCACTACTCTTCTATACTTCTGAGCATCCTTAAGTAAATCTCTTGATTCAATACTAAGTTTTAGCACTTTTTGCATAGGATTGTAACAAGTTTTGCACCCATTAAACCTATTTCTGAAATGAGATCCTGTTGGACCCCGATCTTTAAGTGGCAATTTCGAGATATGGAATGAAATTCAATAAGTGTTTTTGTATAAGAATTATGTTATAGATGAAATTGTGCGTTAAGAAAATTAATTAGAAAAGAATCGATTAGTTTTGATGACTTTGAAAGTGTGAGAATTTAAAGAATTAAGAGAGTTTGACTTTAGGGATGAATAGTGATAGATAGTTTGACTTGAGAGTTAACTTTTTGATTTAGGCACAATTTGAGAAAATGATCTACATGACATTGTAGATTATGTTGAAAGCTTTCTGTAGCCATAAAGAATGCAATTTTTCGATATCGGGAGTGAAAGATATGATTTTTGGAAGTTATGCAATTATGTAGGGGGCATTAAATGGGACAAGATCTTTGACTGAATATTTGATCATTTTAGAGATTGATTTGACTTTTGAGTTCTTCGTGGAAGTTGTATAGCTTCCTTTAAGCTTTTGATTGATATCAAATTTGTCCAATTTGGAGTTCGGGATTGAGAGTTATGAATTTTTGACATATGGTGGGAAAAAAAAGAGTTGAATGAAGTTTGAGCCATTTCGCAAGCCGTCTGCTACAGTGCGAGGTTATTTTGTTATTTTTTATTTTTCCTTCATTCTTTTGCTTATATCTACTCCGTCCGACATCCGATTGATCCGATTTTTGAAGCGTTAGATTCCTAAGATACTTAATTTCATTTTCATGGAGAATTATAAATTTTCTGAGATCAAATTGAGGATGATTAATTTAATCAAAGTGAATTGGGAAAGTTTCTGAACATGGTTCAGTATTTGGAGAAATTCGGGAGCTCTGGAGCTCTGATTGAGTTGATTCTCAAGGAACAATGAAATTGAGATATGGGGCTACACATCATGTGAAGGGGTCGAGTTTCAATTTGGTCCTTAAGAAGGTCGATTTTTGAATGGAAATAATGTGCTGGAAAATATGCTAATATCTGAAATGTTTCGAGCATAACTTGTGGTGTAGTGCAACAAATGAAATGATTTTTGTGGCTATGATGAAATTTAGACATAGAGGAACAAATCTCTAGAAGAAAGTTTTGTCAAATTATGTCATTTTGCTGCCCAAAATCAGGAAGCAAGATGGCTGTTTTCAAGGGCAAATTTGGAACATCACTTAAAATAGTTAAGTTATAAGGCATATAATGAAGGGCTGTTTGGTCATTTTATGTTCATTAAATGAAAGAAGCAATGGGCTGTCGTAGAGAAGGAGGAAGGTTCACGAAGATTTAAAGACAATAAAAAGAAAGAAAACGAAATAAGAAGAGAGAAAAGAGAGAGAAGCTTTCGGTTATGGAGAAAAGAAGGAAGAAGAGAGAGAAAGCTTAGAGTTTCGATTTTTATGGGTCTTCTAAGGGGTTTTTGCTGTTCCTTAAGAGGGAAAAGAGAGGAAGAAGATGAAAGCTTGCCCATGGAGTGCAAAAATGCCGAAAATGGAGGAGAAAAAGGTAAGAGAGAGAAAGTTTGATTTTTGAATTTTATAGTGAGATGTTGGTTGATTTGGATTTGAAAGGTTATGGATTTGAGTTTTCTAAGGTTAATTGAAGAGATTATGCCATGATTATGCTTAATTTTGGATTTTATGAATTAGGATTTATGTCAAAGTTTGTGAATTGGGGATTTTTGAAATTGTTGATTTAGATAGATTGGAAAGATGATGAATTGGTGAATTCCTAAATTAATTTTGGAAATTATGTAATTTATGATGTTGAATTTGGGTATTTATGGTTTAGGAAAATTAATTTGGAGGAAAGAAGAAAGGATTGGAGAAATTGCCGATTAGGACAAGATTCAAGCATCGTTTCGAGGTGGGTATCATATTTATATTTTGATTTATAAGCTATATATGAGTTTTCGAAAAATAAAGAAAGCAAAAAAGGTTATTAAATTATTATTTTTGAACGATTAATTTCTTTGATTTTGAAATGATTTAAGAAATTGCATAAATTGGTTGAATACATTGCGTTTGAATTATTGAGATTTTAATATGAGAATTTGTGTTACATTGTGATTTTATGAATGATTTGGAAATTGCTAAAGTGTTGCATTCCTTGATTTGGATAATTGGGAAGTCTTTGTGTTTGAATGATTGAAGAAAATTGTTATGAGAACTTTGGTTGTGGATAGGTACTTGAATTGAATGGAGCTGAAAATATTTTCATAAATTAACTTAAAAGAAGAAAGAGAGACATAAGTGGAAATGACAAGATGGAAAGAATGCAAGTAAAGTAGAATTGAAAGGTTGAAATTGGAAATTTAGGAGGATTGTGTAATTGATGCGATAAGAGTTATAATTTGGTATAAAAAGATATTAGTTAAGATTAGAATTTCAAGATGGATATATGTTTACGTTTCTAAATTGACTAAGAACGTACGAGAGGAATATATATCGATATAAATATCGCGTGATAGGAATAATCTATAATCATGAATAGTCGAAAGTGATCTTATGGAGGTATTAAGAATAGCTAAAACTTCATTGATGAACATAGTTGATTGACAAAGATCATGGAAACAGTGTAGATGATTGAGGTAAGGAACCTTTTTTGTGATAGAGATGTTTTGTCGAATCATATCGCGTGAATGAAGTGTTCTAATTCGAGGAATAAAAAGAAGTGATAGGAATAAGTCGGAACATCATGTAGTGGCTAAGAATGTAAAAGTAAGTGACTGGATGTTAAAATTGTCGATGGTCTTAACTGTCAGAGATATGCTTCTATTGGACCTCAAGCCCTGCACTCACTGTCTTAGTGATTTCAGTAGAATATTATACAAGAAATTAGATGACAAAGAGAAAGTTGTTCGTTTTTGTGTTGTGATGATAAGGGCTAAAAATGATTGAATGTTAGATTGATTGGAGAGGTGGTTGACAAATGAACTCGATCTGTAGTAGAAATTAAACGATTCAAGGAAGATGAATGAATTAGGTGAATCCACGCCAAAGACATGGAACACAGTGAGATAGATATAAGGATTATAAGTACTGATATTAAAGTGATGCGAAATTATTATATTGAGGTAGTGCTATTGATAAAAGATGTCTTAGATTCGAAATGTGATATACATGAGTATGTTTAAGGAAATGTTTATGTGATATGATATTGGTGTTATCGATACTGGAAGTGAACTTTGCGAGTGATTTGATTAAAAGGAGGAAATTGTTGCATGCATTGTTTTCTTTTGAATGATTTGATGATATTGTGGAGAATTGTTTGATAATTTGAATGATTGTTTTGTGATTTTTGAATGTGTGAAATTTGTGAATGTCAGAGTGTCTAATATGACACGATATAAAAAAAAACTAAGATTTCTAAATGTGCCTTCGGGCAATCCGAATTTTCGTTATGTGTTATGTGGGTTTGGTTGGTCCCCTCCGTAAGAGTCAGTGCACTGTCTCCCTCTGATAGCCTTCTCCCGGCTGCCCGCAAGTGGCTTAGGAGTTCCGATTTCGG
>JAOTAW010000009.1:2462002-2475523 GCA_025629945.1 Erythroxylum savannarum | reverse complement strand
CATATGTTTCTTTGGTCGTCTTCTTTCCCATAGTTCCTGCTGCTGCATTGTCCACTGTGTATTGACTTTGTTGTGTCAATCTATCATAAAAGATTTAGTTTTGCATGTGGAGTGGAAAATAATGGTGTGGACACTAAATGAGCAAGAGTTTGAGGCTTTCCCACAACTCATGGAATGGTTCTTCTCCATCTGAGTGAAGGTTGCTATCTTCGTCCGCAACTCAGAAGTCTTTTGATGGGAATAAAACTTTCCCATGAATTTGTTGTACATCTCCTCATATGTAGTCAATGAACCGGGTGGAAGGTCATCAGTCATACCTTGGCCCGATCCTTCAATGTGTATTGAAAGCATCTCATCCTGAGTTGACCTTCATTTATGCCATCCAACGAGAATGTCTAGAGAGTGGTATAGAATTCCCAAATGAAGTTTAAAGGATCTTTATTGGGAACCCTATAGAAAGATGGTAGCATATTGTAGTGGATGCTCTTTAATTCATAGTTTCTGGCTACCTCTCCCAAACATATGCAAGAAGTGACGGTACCAATTACTAGTTTGGCATATTCCTTAATTATTGGCTTCCTTTCACACATGTCTTGATTTTCTAGCTTGGGTTCCTCGAGATTGTCTTCAAAGTCCCTTTGAGGTCCTCTTATCCGATGCACCTTATTAATAAAAGGAGCAAGTTCGCCTTCACGAGACCTCCTTCCTCACATAAACCAAATAAAATTAACAGTGAATTAATAAGAAAATTACTAAAACAACTCAATGAAATAACACGACAAAATGTATGCATAAACAAATAAAACAATCAAAATTAAATTAAATGCAAACCCTAAACACCTCCCTGACAACGATGCCAAAAACTTATTATGCCCAAATAAGTTTTAAAAAATCCCTAGGCTATCCTACTCATAAGTATATGAGGTAGTTGTAGTTGATTACCCAAGATCATCTCTCACGGAGGTGAAATTGGTTCACTTAAATTAACCTTGAACAAAAAAAAAACAGATGCAATCCTAAATACTTTATCTCAATTCATTGAGTTAAGGCTTTAAATAAATTCACAAAACTAAATTGAGAAGTAACTGATTCAACTGGAAGCAAAAACGAATAGATTAATCAAAGTGGAAAAATCTTAAGAATTAGTTTCACTAATTTAATCTCCTATGCATGATTAGGGGGAAATGATTGAATACTTGTCTTACTAAAATTAACAATTGGGTTCTAAGATCAACTCGAATAATGAACTAAGTCTAACTTTCATATTCAATAAGTTATCATCCGAATTAATTATGAAAACCCGACTACTATTTAGCACTTAAGTTAATATGTTTCTAGTTCTTAACCTAAGTGACTATAGTTCTTATTTTATATTAAACTTCTTCTCTCAATCCTTCGTTTAATACCAAAATGATGCAAAGTTTGGCCATGCTATTACATCCATTTAGTTCAGAAACTATAGCAAACATAAGACAACAACACAGTCCCTCAATCATGCATATTTAACTAAATTAGCTACATTAATCTTCAAGAAAAAGAGATCAACCCATCACAGTAAATAACAAGATTCATCATATTCAAATATGTCAATCCCATCTTGATCAATAGAAGAGAAGTTTCAAAGCAATAAACCAAGTGAATAACTAAAATTAACTAAAATCTAATAGAGTATAAGTCAATCAACTAATAGAGGAGTAAGTTCGGTAAAACAACATAAAAGTAATAAAAAAGAATAAGCAAATGAGTGTTTGGATGAGAGAGTTGCGGTGATCTTCTACCACTCTTAAACTTTCTGCATTGGCTCTCGCCTTCTGCTTCTGCTTGGTTCTCACCTAGCCAAATGGTTGCTCAAGTTCACTGGGATTCAGCTTCAGCTCTCACTTTCTGCCTCTTTCCCAAGCTTCCACCTCTTTGTTGTGTTTCTCTCTTCCTCCATCTTCTTTCTCTCTATCTATTTTCTGTCCCCCAGATGAGTCTGTGTGATCTGAGTGGAATGATAGAATATGGAATATAAGAATGTTGGAATATGTGTGTCTGTGAGAATGTGCCGCCACCCTTTATTCCCCTTCTATTTGTAGTATGACTCAAGGTTTAAGGTTTCGATCCCTCACCCCTGTTGTTGTCACGTAAATAATTAGACGAATTAAAGTAAAAAATGTCACGGGGGTGAGTATGGTAATCACGGGTGTGACTCATTGTCATCCTCATATAGCCATGGTCACGGTGGTGACACCGTTACTTAACATGTCATCACCATGGTGACATGCGTGGTCATTACCATGACTTAATATGAACCACCGTGACATGCTTTATCACGGTGGTGACACCTTTAATCACCACCTTTCTTTATTTTTTTCTTTTCCTTTCATGCAAATTTACGTCAACTTTCCATTCAACCTTCATGCAAAATTAACAAAATAATCCAATTAACATTCATGCAATATTCACACCATTTCCATTCAATTTGTCTCACATTTGGATCAAAACATAAGGATTTATAACCAAAATCGAGACACAAAGGCAATTAAAAGCAATAGAAACTAGACACAACAAATACCTAGAAAAGAGCAAACTGGCTAAGAAAGAGGCAACGAAGACAATCTTAGTAGATAAAAGCAGAGCTTATGAGAAATTTTACCAAAGATTGAAAACTAAAAATGGAGAAAATCACATTTTGAAGTTAGCAAGAGCTAAGGAAAGGAAAATGAGAGACTTAGATCAAGTTTGTTGTATAAGAGATGAAGTAGGATGGGTAGTTATGGCTAAAAAGGACATCTAGAGAAGATGATAGAGGTACTTTTATAGCCTTTTTAATGAAGGCATAGAAGACAACATCTCTTTAGGTGATGTTAGCACGTCTGGGAGGTTTCATAACTTGACTCATTACAGGTAGATTATAAGAAAAGAAATTAAAAGAGCTTTGAGGGAGATGAAGAGTAGAAAGGTAATAAGGCCTAATGAGATACCTATTGAGGTGTGGAAGAGTTTAGGCAAAGAGGATCTTGATTAGCTAGCAAGCTTTTTAATGTGATATTTAAGTCCACCAAAATGTTAGATAAATGGAGACTTGGTATGTTAATTCCTCTATATAAGAATAAAGGGGACATCCAAAATTGTAACAACTATAGAGGCATCAAACTACTTAGTCACACCAGGAAGTTGTGGAAGAAGGTAATTGAGAACAAAGTAATAAAGGATGCTCCTATCTTGAAGAACTAGTTTGGCTTCATGCCAAAAAATTCCATAACAAAAGCTTTACATCTTTTAACAAGATTAATGGCATATTAAAGGAAAAGCCAAAGTAATTTACATTTGGTTTTTATTGATTTAGAGAAGGCATATGACATAGTACCTAGAGAAATCATGTGGAGGTGTTTAGAGGTTAAAGGAGTTTCTTTGACTTATATACGAGTTATTAGAGATATTTATAAGGGGGTCAAGACTAAAGTAAGGATAACAAGGGGAGATACAAAAAAAATTTCTATCAATATTGGGTTACACTGAGGCTCCTTATTGAGCCCTTTTTTGTTTGCAGTAGTGATGGATGAGCTTACCAAAAATATTTAAGAGGATGTGCCTTGGTGTATGCTGTTTACTGAGAATATTGTCTCAATGGATGAGATAAAAGAGGGTGTTAATGTCAAGGTACAACGTTGGAGGGATATGTTAGAATCTAAGGGTTTTAAATTGAGCAGAACTAAGACTAAGTACTTAGAGTGTAACTTTTTGAGAAATAGGGTGGCTTTTAATATGGAGGTAAAAATTGGTTCAGAAGTTGTATCACGGAAAGAGTGTTTTAAGTACCTAAGTTCTATCATCCAAAGCAATGGATAAATCGATGAAGATATAGTTTACTGTATCAAATTAGGGTGACTTAAATATAGAAGTGTATCTGGAGTCTTATGTGATAAGAAGATGTCACTCAAGATCAAAGGTAAATTCTATCATTTAGTGATTAGGCCGATCATGCTACATGGGGCAGAGTATTGACCCATCAAATAAGTAGATAGTCATAAGCTAATGGTAGTAGAGATGAAGATGCTCCATTGGATGTGTAATCTTACTAGAAGAGATAAGGTCAAGAATGTATTGGTAAAAAACAAATTAAAGACATAGGTATTTCATACGTGTTAAAAATAAATACTTTGACACTCCAATAAGAAGATGCAAAAATAGTACTTAAAGACTGTAAGAGAAAAAATGAGGCCTAAAAAGAACTAGAAGAATATGATCAAGAATGATATAACCTTATTGAAACTTACTGAGAGTATGGCTCGCAATAGAAAATTTTGGCATACTAGGATATAGATAAAGAATCTCACATACAAAGGTCTTTCTCGTTCTCTTAGGTCTTTTAAACATTTTCCTTTGAGTTTTTTATTTTATAGTTAGCCTTAATATTTTGATTATATATTAAAGCAACAAATTTAATTGCTTTCTTGTATGGCTAGTTTAATTTATTCTTGCACTTATCTTTCTTTTATTTGTGTATTTATTTACTTATTTTATATTTTATTGTTAATCTTTACCTTGTTATATATGTACCACATTATGTATTGCATTACATATTTTTATTTATATTTTGTATTATTATTATTTTGCATAACATGTAGGTCTATCGGAAACATCCTTTATTAAGTAAGGGTAAGGTTATGTACTACTGAATTTTTCGATATTCTGCGTTTCAGTGGGACTCTTACTGGGTGTTATTTTTCAATGAGACCCTTACTGGTGTTGTTGTTTCAATAGTAGTAATATTTGACTTATTGAAGATTTTAGAATGAATTAATAGTATAGATATCAGAATTATTCAAACAAGTTATCTCTTGCATCAATTTTGTGAAAATTCCATGACCTATTTATTTTTTAAATAAGTTTTAAAGAAAAAAGAAAGAGATATATGGCAAGATGTTGATCACTTCCTGCTTTGGTAAACCTGGATTACTTTCTTCTTGTGCAATTATCGCCTGCCAAAGTGACGAAGCAAGTGCTAGGGAGCGTGCCAATTGGATTGACTCGGGCTTCCCTCTCCGCCTGTCGACTTCTCACCTTTCCTTAATATATTATCCTCGAACATCTGCGGTTCATCGCTCCGTTCCGCGTACCCAAAGTCAAACAAACACGCATAGTTTTGTGATCGTTACGTCAAGCTTCCATCAATGCCGATTTCAAAATTTGAAATTCAGACCTAGTGTTCAGATTACAGTTGCTGGGCTGACCCGTTCCTGTTGCAGTAACGGTCAACCTCTGTAAAAATTATTTAAATGCAAATGGCCCACAAGACCTTTATCTTCACCATTATTTGCAATTAAGTGCGAAAATCAATCATAAATAAGTTTAATAATTCATATAACATTAGCTTTTCAAATTATAAAAATAAAAATTTAAGTGTATAAAATTACTAACATAAAATTAATTCACTCCTAATCAATATAGACTCAATTGTCGTTTAATATACAACGCTAAATGTTAACAATATTTTGGATAATAGGCTTCTAGATATTATAAATTAATTTATAAACATACATCAATTTCATTTTGCCAAAATATTTAAGAAATTGATTATAAGTTAATTTATAAACATACATCAATTTCATTTTGCCAAAATATTTAAGAATTGTTAAATAAAGCAAACAAAATTAGAAAACAGAAAAAGTAATGCATCTTGTAGTTTACGAACTGTTCATTATAATAGGTGAACGAAAATGTTATTACTATTTTTTATTAATCATGTGGTCTTCCTCTGCTGCTCCCGAATTGTTGTGCCCTACTGTATTGTTAAGATCTTAGTCATTCAACTTATTGTAATAGATGACTGAGATTTATTCAGGCACAACAGGCACAGCAATTCGGAAATAGCAAATATGCGCGGGCACAACAATTCAGAAACAACAAATCTGTTCCTGTCTCACACATGTCACATGATATAATGACACTTATATATTTTAAATAAGCTTAAATTAATCTAAAATTCATGTTTATTAATTCTGATTGCATTTAGTAAATTCCAATTAAGAGTAATAAATATAAATTAATCCTAATTAACTTAAATTTAAATAAAATTCATACGTGCAAATGGAGAAAACTAAAATGGGCACTTAAAATAGTCAGAGGGATGAGAAAGGACTCACCTTTGTTCCACTTAATTTAACCACTAAGGAATAAGAGAGAAGGTGGTCTTGAAGCAGAAATATAAGGAAATATTATACAAATGTTTATATAATAAGTTGGCATATAATAAATGAAGACTTAACTTGATCAACATTTTTGTCCACTTAGGGTTTATATTAAATATTATACAAATGATTTTGAATGCTCTAAAATATCAGAGTTTAACCTGTATTAAAATGCTTCATCTAACAAAACTAATTTTGTTAAAGATAAACTACATCTGAACATTAATAGCAAATAGGATCAATCATCATCATAATGCATCTTAATCTTGACCTTAAAGAGTACATCATGTACATATGTATTAACTTCATTTTAGACCTAGAACCATAAATGGCAATATACACGATAAGACGACATACATGAGACATAGCCATAAGAATATCTTGTATAGAACATGTCTTAAATACATGTATCTTTCATGGTGATATGTTTCCATATTAGGAAATTGTACAATCAAGATCCTGAAACCATTAGTCATTTATTTTTCCAATGCTAGTATATTGTAGTCTTATGGTTAAAAATCCAAACAAAGTTTAACCACCACTATTGGGAGCTTGAATGACTTGACATCATACTTTAGGCAAAACAACCTCACCATATTTGTGAGGGAGACTACATAATATTTAAAATAGCTTTTAGGTGTATAATGTACATAGTTTTTGCAGAGAAACAAATGCTAGGACTTTCCAAGCAAGGCATAAAGTACAGGAACGGAGCCGGACTCAACTTTAAAGGAGGGCCGAGATTTTTAAAGGTAAGGATTTTTTTTTAAAGGGAGGGGGGGCACTTATATTTGTAATTTTAAAAATTTTAATTTTATAAGTAATTTTTTAAAAAAAAATATTTGAAAAGGGGATCATGGCCCCCCTCCCCTATACATGGCTCCGTCCCTGATAAAGTAGACAATATAAACCTTGATTCAAGGTACAATCTTTTGAATAAGGGAAATAATCTTGGCTTGAAATATGAAACTTGATAAAAGTGGTATAATGGCTATAAGATGGAACGTAACACAACATTGACTTCATTCCATTCAACTAGGCATATAGGTCTATCTACAATAGTACCTAAATGACTTGTTGAAGCTGTTGGAAATTTGAATGACAATTTTAGGTTTAATTCTCTTAGCTACATATTGAGTCCTAAACTAGTCATCTTATTCATATTAGTTCTTTTTATTTGTTGAGTCATATTAGTTCTTTTTATTTGTTGAGTCTTGTATGACTTAGGGGTTCAAACTTCATTTAAGTCAACTTGTACCTTTAATCTTTTTGAGTTATATTAATTTATTCTTTTCTACCTTTCAAAAATAAAATAATGTAAGCCTAGTCTTAGTTTTAATGTTTTTATTCTTTATATGTGGCAAGGTCTCCTTAACTTTATTCTTGAGTTATTTGTAAGATTTTCAAAGCATTTTGCATATGATTAAATGGTCTTTATTATAGTTGGTACTTAATGTAGTTTATATTTTGTATATAAGCATTGCTATAGCTCCTTTATGACGAATGAAGAAATAAATTCGAGCAATTTTATAGTCAAGTTGGAGTGAAATAGGGTAGATTATTAAATATGAGTTTCTGTAATATGGATCTTTCTTCTCCAAGCTAGAATCACGTTTGAGTCCTATTTTAGTGATAATTTTTATGTAAAAAGGGTGGGAAGCAAAATGTGTAAAAAATGATACAATATTGGACAAGTTTTCATCGTGATTGTTAAAGACTGTTCATAATGCACAAGGGAAACATGAGTCCGTATTGGGCATCCATATTTGTGGTGATTTTTACAAAAAATATTGGTTTTTAAAGCTATTAAGAGCATATGACCAATTGGGTTTATATTAGAATTATAAAAATTTTTAGGATTTTATGACAATAAAATGGGAGCTTTTATCATTAGATGAAAAAAACATCATTAGAGAACAAATAATTGGAGTTGAATCAGAGAGCCTTGTTATAAGAATAAAGCAACTTTGGAGAAAAATAAAAAAGGAGTCATATTGGTGGTAATTTTCCCGTAAAAGAGGGTTTTCTAACGTTATTAAGAACATAAGACTAACATGGGTTCATGTTAGACTTTATTGGTTAATACACTTTAAATTTTTAGGGTTTTATAAGAATAAAAGGGGTGAGTTTATCATTAAAAAAAAGACACCATTAGAGAACAAGTCATTAGAGTCAAATTAGAGAGTCTTAACATAAGAATGAATCAAGTTTGGAGAGAAAAAAGGGAATTCCATTAAGATTTAACCACTAAGATTTCAAGATCCATAATAAGGATTTTTTTTATTATTTTCTTTGTTGATTGTTGTTGGATACTTTTATCATGAAATAAATTGGGATAGATCTTCTAGATGAGATGAACTGTATAATTATTATTTTGGATTGATTTCTTAATCTAATGAAAGACCTAAGTTATCTTATGAATTATTTATGAACATTACTTATGATTGAATTGAGATTTTCTAATATTTTAATTCAATTTTATATTTCATATATAAGGATTAAGAAATCATATGTACAAATAAATCATGGCATGAATAATAAGAGTTATATGAAATCCTAAAAATAGGACCAAATAAATCTTCTTTGTTAGAGTCAAATCTATCATGGGAATTTATAGAACAAGTTAATTTGTTCTTTAGGATATTGATTAAAAAGAGAGTTCAATCTATTAACTTAAGGATAGTGGTTGTATGTCTTTAGAAAGAATATAGTTTAGGGGGATTTTATATCTAGAACATGCTTATCTATTATTTGCCTCCTGGATCCATTACCATTAAGAATGGGCTTGTTAAGAAGTTTTTAGCCAAGTATTTTCCTCTACCATTAAAAATAAGACTTAAAAACAACATCTTCTAATTTAAATAATTAAAGGAGAGATGTTATATGAGACGTGGGAGAGATGGAAGGAGTTATTGAGAAAGTGCCTACATCATAAACTTGATTTGAGGCTGCAGATGTAAATATTTCACAGTAGATTGAGCTATCTAACTAAGATGTTAATTTATGCATCTTTAAGTGAGACCACCAACTTTAAAAATCCTAAAAAAACTATAAAAACTTATTGAAAGTATTACCGTTAATAATTACTAGTGGGAGAATTTGAGAATAAAGCCAAAATTAGGCAGCGGTCGTAATATCAATGTGGTGATATCCCTGTAGACCTAAGGAAGGAGGGGGACGGGGAGTCAATGCAATCAAGGCTACTAACTCTACCTTGATATTGAAAATTATGGTGAATCTTGGAAGATAAGGACACTCTTTGGGTGAAATGGTTACATGGTTATTTTTTGAAAGGCAAAAGCGTATGGATTGTGCATAAAAGTTCTTCAGATTATTGGTTTCTTAGCCATCTTCGTTAAAAGATCAAACCTTTTACAGAGTAGGAAATGAGGAAGTGCTTCTATATTGTATAACAATTGGATTGGTTATAAACAAATAATTCAATAACTTGAAGCTTCTGTCGCTAAGCTAAAAGTTATCTTGGTGGATAAAGTATGTACAATGATAGCTAATAATAATTTTTATTTGGAAAATAGAATTTCTATTTTAACTAGGATGAGTAGGAAACAAACTCCCATTTGTTACCTAGGATTACAAATTACCATTAAAAGGACTCTCTTTAATGAATTCTACCCTCTAGTTGAGAGAATAAAGATGAGGTTAAATTTCTAGACTAACAAATTCCTCTCTTTTAGAGGAAGGTTGCAGTTATTCATTTATGTCCTAAACTCAATGCATATATACTTGTTTTCAAACTTGATGTTGGCTAAAGGGGTCATCAAAGCACTTGAAAAGTTGTTGATTGACTTTTTGCGGCAAATTTCTATCTCAGGAGGTACCCATGCTAAAGTTAAATGGGTGGATGTTTGCAAGGCTTGGGATTATTCATATTAAGATCTCCAATAAAGCTCTTATGTTGAAGAATCCGTTGATGATACTTTAAGACAAGTAAAGATTATGGATTAAATGGATCCATTCATATATGCTAAAAGGGTGTAGTATTTGGTATATTACCTTCAAAGCCTCTAATTCTCGATACTTCGCTCAACTTTTAAAGTTGAGATTAGAACTTGGAACTTTTTGCCACATTAAAGATGGGAAATGAGCCTCACTATGGTTTGATAATTAGAGTGGATAAGGCGCTATCATTAGAATTCCTGAGGCTGTAAGGTTCTAGAGTAGCTATCTTATTAATGCTAAAGTTATTTCTATAGTAGTTGATAATTAGTGGATCTCTTTCCAGAGAGAATTACAAGACTTGCTCCCTAGTCATCAGCCTAATTCCTATCTACAAGATTCCTACTCATGGTATAATCAACCTATTGGTAAATTCAAAATCAGGAGCACTAAAAGCGAATTGGCATGAAATTGTTTGACACAAAGCTCCGGTGCTAGGAAATTCTTTTCATCTCTATCTAATAGCCTTAAACAGGTTAAGTACTATGATAGACTATCCTATCTAAATACTGATCCAATTTGTGTTCTATGATAAACTCCCAATTTGTATCTAATTGTGATCGAGAATTGGCAAAATTATAGAGATTAATCTGATTGACTACAGTTTTGCTACGTATGCAACTGTAAGGAGCGAAAGAAATTGAAAGTACCTTGGTTTAGGCTCTAAAAGTGTCTTTGGGGAAAAGCATTATCTACCGTGTCTTCTCTAGAATTACCATCGCTCATGGAACTCCCATTACTCATTGAACTTTACAGAAGGGCTTTATGTCTATAGGTTTCTATTTTGGGTTATTTTTGGACATTTTCTACCGGGGCTTGATTCCTAATGTACTTAAAGACTATAAAAGAAAGAAAAAAAAGGCTTAAGAAGAACTGGGGGAAGGTAATCAAGAATGATATAACTATGCTAAAACTTACCGAAAACATGATCCTCAATAGAAAATTTTAGTATATTAGGATACGAATAAAAGATCTCACATAAAGAAGTTCTTCTTATTCTAATAAGTCTTATAAACATTTTTCTTTGAGTCTTATATCTTATATGTAGCTTAAATATTTAATATGTAGTATATTCCTCTTATTTAGTTAGCCTAAATATTTCTCCACTTAACCTAAATATTTTCTTGTAATAGCTCGATATATTTATTTATTAATTTGTCTTTTTTGTATATTTATTTATTTGTTTTACCTTTTATTTTGACTCTTTATTTTGTTATATATTTATTGTATTACTTATTTGTATATTTATATTTATACAAATTTATTTATTTCTATTATTATTGTTTTAGGTCTATTTTTATTTTATTTTATTTTAAATTATTATTTTAACATTATATATATATATATATATTTTTTCGTAATATGAGCTTATCAAAAATAGTCTGTTAACTCATTAAGAATAAGAGTACATATTATAATATCTCTTCACTAAATTATTATTGGTTATGTTGCTTGATCCAAACGTATAATTTTTTCAAATGAGTACTATTCATTTACTCTTTCGGAAAAACCGCGGGCATTTCGTGTACTGAATCTCTCTTCGAGCTTAAGCTTTTGAAACAGTCACGTGAGAGGCCAACTCAACATAAATCAGAAATTTTTAAATTAAAAACGACCATTCATTCATAAAATAGTGTACCAAAATTAGGAAAAAGAAAAAGTGAAAAGAGAGAAAGCTTCCATTCTTTTGAGGCGTTATCTTCCACTTTCAAACCCACCGCTCACCGTGACCACGGTGGCATTTCTTTACCCCTTTTCGTTTTATATTTGGCACGTAGACATGCGCACTCTCTGCTTGCGCTACATTTCATACAGCGCGGTTGTATTCTTGGTGGGGTTTCCCACCTAGAAATTAGATCTGCAGAGATAATTGGCTGACTTCAAAGGTAGAATAGAACAGGACAACCACTTTTGAACTGATCTTTGAAAATCCTAAGGGAAATAACTTTGCAGTTCTTAGGATCTTTCCTTGAAAACTCCAAGTTTCTTGATCTATGACTATGACTATGACTATGATGGAGGGTGTTGTCAACATCTCGTCCACCGAAATTGGTTCATCAGTTAAAATGACTGCCGAACCACTTTAGGCGACGTCCTAAACTCAAGGATGAAAAAGGAACTTAAACATCTTTAGTAAAGCCTCATATCTGATAAAATTCATTGGAAAAATTAGGACAGATTAAGAGAAATATGTAGTCATCAAGCTGGAAATGGAGAATCCACAATCAGGCAGGATGCAAGCGTGGCTTATGGCTTGTCAACTTTAAACCAAAGCTTTATCCATGGCTTACCACCAACTAAATATGGAGATCTATCATGCATTTATGTTGTATAAAAAGTCCTTCTATGTGTCCTGGTCAGAAATTATGAATTGGAGTGTACATCTCAACTGCATTCACGAAGAAGACAAGTGGATAACTCACATTCCTTTATCCTATATGATTATTGGCATTTTGGACAGAGGAAACAATAAATTTTTTTTTTGATTTCTCACGAGATATCCCAATTATAGGAAGACACCTTTAAACCATCCACATTCAAACTAATCCTCACTCGAATCGGATAAGTCTCTTGCGGAAGGCAAAACTCTAATTTTAAGTTTTGAACGGTTGCATACATAAAGACAATTTGAACCTGTGACCTCACTTAAACCAAGAAAGTCTCTTATCAACCTACCTGCGTCCTCCAGAAAGAACAAAATTTTCAACAATCAATCATCGACAGAGGGTGATGTTACAAGGCATACATAGGAAATAAGTGTAATAAGGAAAGGAATATCTATTAGAAGAAGTAAATGGGCCATATGTAATGGATCAATTCGTTCGTATGTCAACCTAAACTCGTATGGGCTAAGTCGTATTCATATTCGTATAGATACCTGTAGAAGCTAATCATCTTACTCATGTGTATATTAGATATCTTGTTTTTTTCTTTCAATTTTAGCAAAATGATTTGTTTAAAATATTAATAACGATGTGTTATCTTTATTAGCAAAATAAGGAAAGGGCTATGCTAAAAAGATAAAAATAAAAATGATTAGTATGTTAAAAATATGCATTCTAATTATCACTTTTTATTTATTTAGTTATAAGTAACTTGATATTATTTATTTTTTTTGGTCGCCTCTATATTTCAAGTTTTTAATTATACTACTAATGATATTTCATTTTATCATACTTTGTTTACTTTTACTTTTATTTTAGTTTGATTATATTTCTTAATTTGTAAGATTTATACCATATTTAATTCAATAGTAATCAATTATGTCTAATTTTATTCAATTAATCTTAATTTCTCATTAATTATATTTTATATGACGTATTTAATAAGTAAATAAATAAAGAAAATAAAGAAATGAATGCTCTGACTCATTTATTCATTTATAATT
>JAOTAW010000009.1:2328497-2344096 GCA_025629945.1 Erythroxylum savannarum | reverse complement strand
GTGGTGCTGTGATTAATTTTTTTAAAATTTTTAATTCAGTACTTCAATTTTTTAATTTTCGATCGATTGTTGGGTTAGTAATTTAAAATTAGTAATTCTTAATAATAATAATAATAATACTTACTTTAAATTCCAAACTTCAGACAGAGAGCGCACCTACAAATCTGGGACCGTTTGCGATGCTAAACACTTCAGTGATACCTTACACTGTACGTACTTCATCGATAAGTTGTTCAATTTGTGATGGACGTAAGGAATGATAGTCTTTAATTTGTAGGCAGCGAGTTTCCATTTTGCGAAGATCGGAAGATCTGGGCAAGTTAACTGCAAAGCATCGCTTATGGAGCTAACCCTTACACGCCCTGATGACTGGCATCTTCACCTTCGTGATGGTGGCCTTCTTCAAGCTGTCGTTCCTCACAGGTTACTTTTGATTTAATTCTATAGCAAGGGTAATGATTGTGAATTTTTGGTACATATTGGAGAGGAGTGATGACATGTATTGCGTAACTCTTAACCCGCAGCGCAAATCATTTTGGAAGGGCAATTATTATGCCAAATCTGAGGCCACCCATTACTACCACCGCTGCTGCTCTTGCTTATCGAGAATCTATAATGAAATCTTTGCCGGCTGAGAGAGACTTTACTCCACTTATGACACTTTATTTGACTGACACCACAAGTCCAGATGAAATCAGACTTGCCAGTGAGTCTTAACTTTACATTTGCATGTCGTTGAGTTGTTTTGCTTATTCTGCGCTTGTTGGGTTGGTATTGTTGTTTGTATTTTCTCCGAGTCATTTTCATGATTTGACTTCACTATTTGCATTGTCCGTTTTTAAATTTGGAACTTTGATCATACCACCCTAGTGCTTTATTGTTAAATTGAGGAATTTAACATATAGGATTTGGACGTGCAAGTTCTGTTGCCTTTTCCTTTGCCATGGGGTTCCGTGGGGTGTGAGACTACTAGTTGATAGGGCTTATAATTGATGTTTTCTTTTGGGAAATGGCTTATAATTGATGTTGCTGTTCCTCACAGATAGGATAAGCTTCTAACTTAGTTGTGAGAGTTTCCGTGGTCGAATGAAAGATTTAGAACTGTTCCTCCTTGTTTTGAGTTAACAATCTTGCATGAGATTCAGTGTGTTTGTTTTAACAATAATTGCTGGATAGTATTTTAATGAAACCTATCAAATCACGTAAGAAAATTGTAAGTGCTAGTAAGACTCTCCAAAGGTTTCTTGCTCTCTTTTCTTAAATTCGGCAATTTGACTTTTATTATCGCTAAAAAAGTGTTATTTATGTGGACAGAAAAAAGTGGAGTGGTTTTTGCTGTGAAGTTATATCCTGCTGGTGCAACAACAAACTCTCAAGATGGTGTTACAGATCTTTTTGGAAAATGTCTACCAGTGCTTGAAGAGATGGTTGAGCAGAATATACCTTTGCTGGTACATTGCCCAATCTTCTTTATTAGTTTTTCTTCTGCATCCTACATTCAAAACTTTTCCGCTAGTATGCATCCAGGACACGAGGGTTGTATTCTACTCTTGGTGCATGCTTTGTTTTGCAATTTAAGAGAACTTAGGTCTGACAATATGGTTTTTAGCTATACACTGCTTTAAGCTAAAATTACTACAAAATGAAGGCCCCTAAAGTTGGAATGAGCTGATTCCAATATCGGATGTCATTGAGTTAAAGACTCAATTGGAAATTACCTCTCTCTATTTTTAGTTGGGAAAGAATGGAAATGTCTAATTCCAATTTTGGAGGTAATTCATTTCGTAGGAATGTAGCTTTTGAATTTAAATTGTAGTTGCACATAGTTCGTGTTGAATCTTGTAGTTGAATTAGTTTCTTGAGCTAGCAACTCCATTTTCTTTAGTCATGATGGCATTGATAATGATAGATTTTGTGTTCTTGAGATTAAAGGATTATCAATGTTGATGGCTTTACTGAAAGGTTTTGTTGTTTAAAATGTTTTTCGTCGTTTCAAGTGCTATTCACTAATCTGGTGATAAGATATGATTTTCTATAACATGGGCACATATCTGATTTTTTCTGCAGGTGCATGGTGAAGTTACAGATTCTAATATTGATGTCTTTGACCGCGAAAAGGTCTTTATCAGCACTGTTTTGCTGCCTTTGATCAAAAGGCTTCCAAGTTTGAAGGTTGTTATGGAGCACATCACTACGAAGGATGCTGTTAGATTTGTTGAGTCTTGCAATAACGGTAAGCAATAACATAAATCTTTTTTCCACTAAATGTCTCACCATCATTTTTCTTGGATCATCATAGATCTAAGTTTATTTCTATATATTATTAGGTAATGTAGCAGCAACTGTTACTCCGCAGCACCTTCTCCTGAACAGAAATGCTCTCTTTCAAGGAGGACTACAACCACACAACTACTGCCTTCCAATACTCAAAAGGGAAACCCATAGTATGTCTCAGAGAGCTTTAAAATAAATTGATCTCTTTCCATGCTCAACATCAAACTTATTCATTGTTGCTTAGAAAATTGGTACTTCTATGCCCTTAGTATCCAAGTATTGCCTAGTAAACTTCAACTTGGTTGGTCTCAACAAGGCTTCACAGGTCATTTATTTGAACAAATTTTCAATTGAATTGTATCTTAGGTTTTAACGGTGCTCATTAATATTTTTGATTTTGTTGGACATAAGATTTGTATTTTATCTTGCTCTAGTTAATGGAGAATAAAAAATATAGTATTTCATTTTTTTGGATTGTTAGCTCATAAACCTATTTCTCGTTTAGGACAGGCTATTGTTGCAGCAGTGACTAGTGGAAGTAAAAAATATTTTCTCGGAACTGATAGTGCACCTCATGAAAAAAGTAGAAAGGAGCGCCCTTGTGGATGTGCTGGGATATTTAATGCCCCTGTTGCCCTAGCGTTGTATGCGAAAGTTTTTGAAGAGGTAAAAAAACTTTTGCTATTCATCACCAAGTGTTTGTATATCATTGAGAAAATCCTTTCTTATTTATGGGTCACAAATGCAACTTAGTATTGAGTTGAGCTAGGTCAAGTTGAGCAATATTACGAACTCCCCCTTAAGTTCAATAATATTTTTGATTTTGAGTTGTGTAAATGGCTTATCCATTAAATCCGATTGTGTTGGCTGTATGCCTATCATTACCCGGTTTCCTCTTGATAATATCCACTATAACTACAATGATGCATGTGTTGTTGATTATGCTTTAAGAAATTCAACATTAATATAGCAATTTTGTGATGTAGGAGCATCCTCCCCAAAGTTCAAAAATTTTAATTAGTTTATTATTAATTAGAACTATGTTATCTAGTTTTTTTTATGTGATTTCTCCTTTTAAGGTTAAATTTCCTTTTTAATATGTCAATTTTTTTCTTATGACTATGTTTTTCTATTACCATTTGGAACTTCACTAGACCTACTATAAATTAGGGATTCTAAAGTACATTATAACATATTTTGTGAATTGTTAAATTCTATTTAAAAGGTTTCTTTAAACCCCAACTCTTTATAGTTCCAACTTCAATCACCCAAACTCTAACAATAATTGTTTAATAGCTAAATCTCTCTTACAACAAGTTGTATTATGGTGGAAAATCAAGGATTTCAGCCTTAAAGCATGCTAAATTGTGATAGAAATCAATCTTCTTGTAGTTTTTGTCACAATTACCTAAATTATAACCCTAAATTGTTTAATACTAGCTGCCCGTAAACCAATAGTACAATTAATGGTTGATGACTTGACTTGGGCTGTACAAAGCATTAAGAATCAGTGGGGTCCCATTTAAGGAATCTGAAAGGTGATCATAGGTCCTTTGAGATTTGAAAAATCTTAAGGCTGATACGTGAAGAAGGTTTCAACATAAGGCATATGGAACCATTGTTTAGCAAAGTGAGCTGGGAAGCTAAATGGAGATCAAACGACATATGGTAGCTGATATTCTAGCTTCAGTGTCGATGTAGTTTAGTTTAATTGCTGTGTGATAGATGAAATGTCTGTAGGAGATTGAAGGGCTTGGTTGTTAGTAACGGCTACTATAAAGTCGTTGCTAGTTGTTGAGTTTACGGTGCTTCAGATGCTTCATTCCCTTCAGCCAAGTGAGCACGAACCTTTACCATTAAGTCGCCGCTTTTTCCACGACTCTGATTTGGTCGTTCATGCAATTTCCAATAGGTTTCTTTGGTATGCCTTTGTTTTCCACAATAATCATAGTGTAAGTGATCCTTATCAAAATTTGGCTTCTTAGTAGAACTAGCCACTAACCCTCCTTTCTCAACAATGGCTGTATGTAGCATGACATTTCTTCTACTTTCCTCTTGCTGAACAAGAGAATGTGCAAGTTGTACTGAAGGGAAAGATTCTTTTCCAAGTATAATACCTCGTATATGATCATATTCTGGGTTGAGACTCGCGAAAAAATCAAATACTCAGTTCTCCTCTATCATTTTTTGGAATTTAGTAGCATCTTTTGAGGATTCTTCTTGAAAATCCTGATAATAATCTAGTTCCTGCCACAATCCACATAACTCTGCAAAATACTGTGATACAGTCATATCTCTCTGCTTCGTGTTATGCAGTTTATTACAAATATAAAAAATTTGTGCTTTATTACCTACTTGAGATTACATTAGGGAAGTAGTTTGCCAAACCTTGTTATTGTGTTGAGTAACAAATACATCCTAGCAATCACCGGTTGCATTGAATTTATAACCCACGACATCACAAGAGAATTCTCATACTCCCAATGATTATATTCAGGATTATTGACATCAAGCCTTTGACTATCACCATTAATATAACCTTGTAAGCCTCTAGCTTTGATGAACAACAAACAAGATCTTGACCAAGCAAGATAATTGGTCCCATTAAGTTTCACGTGACTAATTTGAAGTGAAGTGTTATCAAAACTTGAAAGAATTACCTTTTTTCCGCTCATCTTCTACAGAAAACACTCAAGACAACGAAAAATATACCAACAGACATGTTTAGAAACAACCAAAAACTTTTGGCGCTTTTTCCGATGGGCTACCGGAGGTCAAACACTTCAGAGAGGGTGAACAGGAGCCGGTGACACTGGTGGTTGAAGACTTGAGACGAAAAGATGGTTGGAGGGTGGCGAGTGGACTTCATGCGTGTCGAAAGTTGTCAGTCTACAGCGGCGCATGGCAGGGTGTAGCTGCACTAGTGATGTCGGATCTGTCACAGGTAGAGTCGCCAGTTGGTTCTTGACCATATTGGGTGGGCTGTGAGAAGAAAAGGATGTTTTTGTGCGAGTACAAACTCAGCCACTCATTGTCCCGAACAGAGAGGAACAGATATGGAAAAAAAAAATCTAGGATAAAGATTAGGCCCTTAAATTAGAGAGGGCTTTGATACCATTTTTTGGTACCAGAGAGTCTACTTTCATGGGAGATCTTCATCATGGGTCTAGTGAATGAACATACTCGTAGGCCTTAACATCACATTTCAACCCAAAACCTTAAGGCATTAGGTTTATGGGTCATTTCCACTTATATGTTCCATCTCTTTCCAATATGAGATTCCCACTCACATTTGAAATTCCAACAATCTGCCATTTAAGTGTTAACTTCCCCTTTAGGCTTGGACTTTCCTTTGAGTGAAAGCCTTTTTCTTAACAGCTTAAGTATGTGGGGTCACTAAGAGCCTTTCTATTCCACTGGTCTGGGCCCACCAGGAGTCTCCTTGCCCTTTCACGTACCATCTCCATATTTGTCCCTTGCCAATCCATCAGCTATGATACCATGAAGAAAATAGTGAAGAAATCCATATTGAACTTAATTATTTGTACATATGATTTCTATGATATATATACAAGAAACCTAGCTATAATTAAGGGATATTCTTAACTATCAAATCTCCCAATTATAGGGATAAATCTCTCAATTTTAGGAAGAGATCACTATAGATATTAATTTCTAAATATATACACAGAAATAATCCAATCTAATTACTCTAGTCAACAACTAGGAGGGGCCATCCTTCGAGTTCCTCCTTGACTTGCATTGTTTGGGATTTGTTTGCTCTCGTTAACACATTTAAAGAGATTTCTAGCTCCCCTGATTCTTCCTCCTGAATTTCATCATGTTCCTCCACCACTTCAATCCAACACAAACGTTTACACTTGTGCCCCATCACATACATCGAAATTATAACATACCCCTTTTTCTCGCCTCTCTACCATCTTCCCCCTGGTTAGCTTCCTAATGGTGGGGGAAGTCACACTTCCAGTGCTGCCCACTACTGATTTTGCTGTTGAGGGCCCTTTACTAGACGTAGGGGCTGTTATGGATGAGCTAGCCGTCAGCTTGTAGGAGGGCCAATTAATTTAACGTGTTCCTCCTTGTGTCAAATTCATCTTCCTCTTATATTGACGGGCTAGGTTCATAGCTGCTCCTAGGTTGACCGAGTACTGCATCTCTACATCAATTCGAAGAGCTTCAATTAATCCCACCGTAAACAAACTTACTTGCATGTCTCAGGGTAACTCTGTAGTCCGGGAAAGCAACAACTGAAACTGGCACCGGTATTCTTCCACTATTCTTGTCTGTTCTTGTCTATTGGGTTAGCATTGAGGTGAGGACCAAACCTCATAATGCAGTGGTTTTTAAAAATTCTCCAATCGATATCTAATTCCTTTTGTCTGAGTTGATAGACCCACAGTTGCGCTTCATCTGTCAGATGGAATTCAGTTACCTGCACCATCTCCTCTTCACTAGTAAGCTCTGGTTAGCAGCAGAGTGCCCTGATTCCTCCATGGACGCTGGCTTTTATACCAATTTGTTATGATCTCACGTGCAGTATCTCGTCCAAGGTTGGTTGATCGGGAGATCTCTCCAATCTTCCTCCTTTCTTTTACGGATGTTGGTGCCCTTCTTTGACGAACCTATTTTTGAAGACGATTGGCAGCTGGCTCTGTCAAAGGACAAGGTTGGCTAAAATCTAAGTTAACCTACACTTAAGTAAGAATTTTAGTGATAATGTGCTGCTTACTTTATTACATAATGTAATAGCCTTATATAGGCAATGAAACATAAAAGTTCCACCTAAATTAAGACTCCTAGAAAGACTCCTATTCAAGTTGTTTTTATTGACATAATTATAACAGAAACTAGTGCAGAAATAATAGGGAAATAATAGACTCCTACCAAAAATAAATTACTCTCTAATAGACTCCTAATAAAACACTCCTCTTTGCAAGCAGCTGCTACCCGCCTCCCATATCTACCACCTCAGCCACGTTTTTTCCCACAAATGCATCCATATCACTTTGCAACAGCATCAGCTTTATATGAATAATAGATTGACAAGTGAGCCTCATAGTTGGGGAGAATAATTGATAGCACTGAAATAAAGGTTTGCAAAAATGATATTTGATGATCTTGTAGAGGAATTGAAGGATTGAAGGCAAACTTGTACCGTGAAAGAGTATTAAGCTTTGTTTGATTTTCACTCTCATAATTCGATAATTCCCTAGCCTTACTTAATGAGCTCCTTTTTGAAATGGCATTATGAGATAGAATATTCAGTAAACTTATTAAATCTTGGGAATTTACAAGCCTATGAATTCGTGCAGTGTTATGGAATTCCTAGAAAATAACACAAAAACTGTAGTTTCTTATCATAATATTCAATAATTGTTAGCGTTGGTAATGGAAATCAAACACTGGTCTTACTATTTAATTCAGACTATTGTGCAGATTGATAGTAGGAGTTTGAAGTAGACAACCTGTTTCCAGCAAAATTGGTAAGTTGTTAGGTTTTGACTTTAAAATCAGATACAGAAAGGGTGTCAAGATTGGGGAGTGGTGGAGAATGTGCTATGATAGTTTCAAGCATACACACTAATTTGTTGCAGGAAGTTAAACAGTGCTGGAAGGGTCTTGTAGTTCAAGATATATAGAAGAAAGTTGCTTGGTGCTGTTTATAACTGGTTTAGTGAGCGGTTAACTTGGGAAGGGAGATTGGGTATGATCCAATGCCGAGGTCTAAGATCATAACTCAAATTAGAGTTCAGTTGGAGGACGTATTGGGTTCTTGGGAAGTTATAGAAGGTTGCAAGCTTACTTTGAGTGGAAGAATATTCCGAAACATGTGAGAGAATTCTGAAGGAAGTGTGATGTTTTCCAAAAAAAGGAGTATCTCATTTGTTTTCTCTTGGATTGTTGCAGTCCTCTAAGCACTTAGCAGCAATTCTGGACTGAACTGAGTATGATTCTCACTGGACTTCCAAATTCTGAGGGCAAGTAAGTGACACTTAAAATAGTGACATATTGAGAAAATATGCTTATTTTATAGCACTTGCTCATCCTCACTTAGCTAGGGTAGTGACTCGGAAGTTTATGGAACATGTCTACAAGTTGCATGGTATGCCACACACTATTATCAATGATACAAATCTAATCTTCACTGGTGTCTTTTGGTAGGATCTCTTCAGTATTCAGGGAATCGCTTTACACACATCTATCACCTATAGAAGTGGTTAATAGGACTCTGGAAACTTACCTCAAATGCGTAGCTAGTGATTTTCCTAAGCAGTGGGTGACATGGTTGTCCTCAGAGTTTGGTTACTTCCCTATTCTTTCTTTTATCGAAATTTGTTGTATCAAAGGTTCAATAGGTAATGGAAGGAAAACCTGTTTCATGAATCAGAACCAATATCCAACAACACGAGGTAGAATTGAATAATGGTTACTCCCTGCCTAGTAACTCGCTTGAGTTGGATGGTGGGAGAATCACGATTGAATTTATTGAGTTTTTGGATAAGTTTGTTGTAAAAGATTATTTTGATTGAGAGGGTGGCTTTGGAGAATTATTTTGAAGATTAACCCTTGATAGAATACCAAAATGTTGTTTGTAAAGCTAAAAGTTAAAGGGTACGGCACTTCCATGGTGGAAGAGACAAGCCTAAAATCAGCTATTAGAAACACGTGAAGATGAACCTAGAAAGGAAACTTTTAGCGAGTGAAAATCATGTCTCATGATATGGTGTTAAAAAGCTATATAGTAGCAATTGCCAAGCCAATTTAGCATTGGAGTTGCTTATTCAAGATACTGAAGAAATTATCTACGGACTGCCACAAGTAGCAAAATTAACCGTGATCCAATCAATGCTGAAAAGAGCAATAGAAGCAAGTGTATGGTGACATAGAAGGGACAAAACTACATTGATTCATCAGGAATTAAAGGTGGTAATAATTCACAAGTTCAACCGTTTACTTGTAGAGAGGACTATGTTTTTTTTAGCTTGCCTGTATTTGGCCAAAGTTGAGGAAGAATTAGAGCCAGTTTATGATGAGTATAAAGAGGATAGAATATTGAAGTTACATCTGGTAGACTAAGAGTTCTTGATGGTTAAAAGACTACTAAGACGATTAATGAGGATGCAAATGATTTTACTCCTACACCTGAGTACCTATTAGAGATTCATGATCCTCCTACAAGTTTCAAGGAATATAAAATCCCGAACTCGGCAAACAGAAATGTTACTTCTGATATTTTACCATACATGCAAGGTTAATGTTGCTGTCCAAAAATAGCTCCACAGACTAGCCTTCGAGAGGTTTTCTTTAAACTCTAGTTCTCTTTCTATGCTCCCGCAACAGTCACCCCAGTGCTATCCATAATTTGTTGAACAGTAGCTGTCCCTAAACCGTTCTTTACATAACCATATTTGCTGAGGGTCACCATGGAAGGAAAATGGATCTTTGATTTGATCCATATAAGCTTCTGTTTACCGTTTATCTCGAGCTGCTTTTCTCCTATCCTCATCATTGACTTCTGACTTAAGCATGCTATCTTAACAGAATCTCAGTTATTGTTTGCTCGCTGCAGGCTGGGGCTCTTGACAAACTAGAAGCGTTCACAAGCTTCAATGGACCAGATTTCTATGGGCTTCCAAGGAACACATCAAAGATTAAACTGACAAAATCACCATGGAACGTGCCAGAGTCTTTCTCTTTTTCATTCGGAGACATCATTCCAATGTTTGCTGGCCAGACACTTGAGTGGCAGCCCTCTTCTATTTGATCTCCATTTTATGAGCTGGCTTCAACGTCTTACATTCCAGTATCAAACTGGGTTGTGGATTCATTTTCTTATTCTCATTTTCCCTTTTAAAAGGATAATTATATCTCATGTTTGTGGATTCATTTCTTTCCATTTTCTTATTTTCATTTTCCCTTTAAACTTTGAACTGTATTTTTGGATGTGGAAGGCCCTACACTTCCTCTTGAAAAAGATGGTGCTCACCATGGATTGTGGGAGTTTCCACAAACATGAGAAAAAAGGATATTTCGATTAAATTTTTTTGTTAAATCTAAGTTTATTTTCATTTTATAGTTAACTGGTAAATCCATTTACAATTATAATAATTTATTTATATCTATATATATTTCAAGTCAAAATAATCAAGTGTCAAAACCTCAAAGGGTAAGTCAAAGCCATTCAAGTAAACTGACCTTCATAGCCAAAGCTTAGTGAAAGTATCAGGGAAACAAAATTACTACCTGCTAATATCCTCTCATTATGCTATAATAATTGGAAAGTTAATCGCCCCTTTTCTTCACACATTCCATTGATTTGTCATTCGTTCACTTAGTTGAGTTCTCATGCCTATGGCAAGAAAAGTTTTTTTAATCTAGCTCTTCAGGTTGGTTGTCATGTTAACATATTGACAAGTTTTTTCTTTTTGGAAGATGAATAAATAATTTTATCAACTCAAGCAAAGTTTGACAACATTAAAATGACAAGGAGATCAATCCTAACCCTCATAGCAAAACGCAAGCTTTAATATTTCAGCACCAACACATGTCTAAAACACTCTGACTCTACAAAATTTCATAATATTTTCATTCTTTGCCTGACTGTGGACTGCATATCATATGCCACTAATAGCTCTCTGACCCAATTAACATTAAAGTAATCTCTAGGAAAATTGATAAAGGGACTGTCTCTTAAGGAGTTTGTAAGTTCCTGTAAGAGAGCTGTATTATGCTTGGCTCTCCTTTGAAAGGCTCTGTCATTGTTTTGTTTTCAAAGTTGATAAAACTGCATTCCTTGGAGATAATCTGAATACTAGTCAGTCCCACTTACAAAGAATGGGAGATTTGCTTGAACAATTCACAAGTTCTTGGCAAGTAAAGGGGGAAGTTGGTATGTTGCAAATTTGAATGACTCCCCTCTAAATAAATTCATAGGTGTTTAATCTTCTCATCTTCTATGTTATATAGGAAAAATGTACTAAAAATGTTAAGGAACATACTGATTTTGTCACAGGTGGAAGCCTTCTTTTAACAACAAGCCATAGAGAGAAAGCAGTTCTTGGATTTGCTTGAGAAAAACAAACTTGAAAGATCTGACCTTTGGACTTGAAGGCCTCATTAAGAGCTTCTAAAAGTCATTGGAAAATTTACCATATGAGTTCAAGGTTCACAAAACACTATATTGCTCATCAGTGGTGAATTGAATGCATAGAATTAAATGGATAAGAGGACTACTAGGTAAGGTTTTGATACAATTTACTTTTACATTTAATGCTTCCCGACTGTGGTATTGCTTGAAATCATGCTCTGCAGAACACTAAGTTTAAAGATGCCTCTAAGAGGTCCAAGATCAATCCATTAACTAAATTAGAAGTTTGTGGTTTCCCCATTCCCAATCCTATACTTGATTATCCCTTTTAGTAATTCCTTAAATTTGAGTTGAAATATGGTCAATGATGCATTAGTTTTGAGAGTGAAATGCCAAAAATTGTCATGCCCTAAGTAGTAAGCATAAAACCATCTTATCCAAAGAGCTTTTTTGTCATGTATCAACCTCCAAAGCCTTCTAATCAATAGCAACTTATTATTAAGGCCGATAGGTAATGTCTAATCCCCCTTCCTCCTTAAGGAGGCATAGTTCTTTTTAATTAACTTTGTAGATAGCTTTTTTGTTAGAATCTTCTGTTGATAAAAATATTTTCATCACCTACTCCAATGAAGTAATTATAGAAGTAGGGATTAAAAGATGTAAAGATCAATACATGTGTAGAATTTTTATCAAAGTTGGACTCTTTCAGCGTGAGATTAACAAATATGTTTCTAGCTTGAGAACCTTCTTTAAATTTTTTCTACCCGAGGAAAATCATTTATATGAGTGTCTTCTTGAGGTAATGGGGATGCCTAAGTAAGTGATTATAGGCTTTATGGTTTTCAATCTTTAAATGGATGAGAACTAGGCCTCCAAATGATGAGCACTCAAAAATAAAAGGCTGTTTGTTCTTTCTTAATTGATGGCAAGATTAGAGGTGAATAACTTCACTGTTGTCAGTAAAGCACTCATTGAATTAGCGTTAGCATTGGAGAAAAGTAAAATGTCATTTGCAAACAACAAGCTACTAATCCTTAGTTTCTTGCACTTATTATGGAACTTAAAATTTTTTTCATGGTTAATAGTTAGCTTTGTCAGTCTTGTTAGCACCTTCATTCCCAAAACAAAGAGGTGAGGAGATCAAAGATCTCTTTGCTTCAATCCTCTTACTACTTTAAATAGCCTAGCAGACTCCCTATTGATCAAAACACTATAAGACATTATGCGTTGTTTTATCCAAATAACAAAAATTTTAAGGAATCTAAATGCTCTTATTATGTTAATTATTAACCTCCATTCTTTTGAGTTAAATGCTTTGTGTATCTCAATTTTCAGTGAACAATTTTTCAGAGCATGCTTCCTAGAGTAGCCTTTAAAGAGATTTTGAGCTAAGAGAATATTATCCCCAATTTGTCTCTCCTTTAAAAAGACATCTTAAGAGGAATCTATAATGTCTGGGAGCACAATCTTAAGTCTATTTACAGTTAGCTTAGAGATGACTTTATAGATTATGTTATAACATGATAAGGCTCTTTAGTCTTTTAAGGAAAAGGGGATTGATACTTTGGGATAAGGCATATGAAACTTTTGTTGGCTTCCTTTAGCATTTTACCTTAAGAGTGAAGAATTCTATAACAACTTCATTCAGTATATTCATAATAATAGGCTATGGATTTTGGCAAAAAAAGCCATTTATACCATTAGGTCTAGGTTCCTTATTGAGATTGAGTGCATATATTATTTTCTATACTTCCCTACTCGTGAGAGGCTTAGTTAGTTATTCCATGTCATGAGTGGAAACATACTTACCAACTATAGAGTGAATAATAAGTACTGAAGAGGATGTATTTAAGGAAGTTCTAAGTGTCTAGAAGAAATAATTGAAAGCTTCTTCTAGTAGGTTTTATTACGTCTCAAACTTTTGTCCCTAGATCATTATTAAGAGAGTAGATCTTGTTAGTATTCTTCATTAATATCCCAACTTATGGTTAAAAAAAGTATTTTTTTCTCCACCGTTGATCTATATTACTCGAGCTCTTTGTCTCTATAAAGAATGATTGAAGTTAACTTTTTGATTATAATTCAACAAAGTATCTTTCTCCTCATCTTGTAAAGCATAATCAGTAGGTGAATTTTCTTTACCATCTAGATAGTCACTGCCTAGCTATAGTCACTACAAGGTAAGTGTCTCCAATTTTCCTCTTGTTAAGTTCTTTTAGCTCCTCCTTTATTCTTTAAAATTTTCTCTTGTATGCATAAAGCTTATGCACTTTAATATCCTAATTTATTCCTTTAGAAATAGCTTCATAAAATTAATCTAATTGAGCTAAAATATTATTGAATCTAAAAGGATGCTTGATTTTTAGAGAGTTTTGTAAATTAGAAATCATCAGGTTGTGGAATAAGGCAGTGCTGTTGGGAAACTATCCATATTTTTGTTTATTACAATAAGAATAAAAGGATCCCTCAAGCTTGATATTAGTCTTTGTTTAATCCCTAAAGTCATCGAAATGGTTTCTTAAACAAAAGTTGCCTTCAACTTTAATAGGATGGAACATGCTATTAAAGTCTCCAAGTGTGATCTATGGCATGTTCATAGAGGCTCCTAAATCTTTTAAATTGTTGCACAAAATATTCCTATAGAAGGTATGATTATTGGCATAAACATAGGTAATATGGAAGGCCATAGTCCCCTGATTCAGTCTAATTGTAAGATGAACAAACTAATATTCAACTATTGAATTTAAATCCTCATTCTTATCTTGATTGTAAACAATCGCTATTCTATAATAAGAATGATTTGATGTTTGCTTATCAATTGCAATTGCTTTGTGAACAGATTCAGACTCTTGCATCTATCTTCCTTTAGTTGGTTTTCAAAAATTTTAACCATAAAATGTTTGACGACTTCAAAAAAAAAAGCTAATTGTTTTTTAGGGAAATCTAACCCTATAATGTTCTATGCTAAAATCATCGTAGATGGGAGGGAGATTTAAAAATCTTTTTTTGTTGGATCTCCTTTTGATTATCAACTTAAAATCATTTCTAGAGTCAGGCTCTTGATTCTCTTCTTTTTCAACTTGTTAACTTGCTTCTTCTATTTTGGAATTAAATTCTAACAACAATAATAACAATAAAAAAAACAATAACAATAACATACTAGTAGGAATCTACCGAGAAGTTCAGAAGTACATATTCTTACCTTTAGCTAGTAGAGAGGTTGTTTTCAATAAACTCATAAGAAAAAAAGTTTTTGAAAATGGTTGAAAGAAGACAACAGACAAATATATAGACAAATAACTGCTTCAGTGAAACTAAAAATAAAAATAAGAAAGAAACCAAAATGAAAAATAAAGATAAAGGTAATTAAATAAAAAGAAAGAAAGAGAACAAATAAGTAAATAAAACAAACAAGAAATTAAAAAATAAAGTAAATAAATAAAATAACTAAAAAAGTAAGTGCTACAAAGGAAAGTATTTAGACTAATTATAAGACACAAAAATCAAAGAAAAACATTTAAAAGGCCATTGAAAAGAGAATTACCTCTCTATGTAGGGTCCTCTATCCATATCCTCGTTTGCTAAAATTTTCTATTAAGGACCAAGTCCTTAGTAAGTTGTAATAGGGCCATATCTTTATTATTCACCTCCCTATAATTCTTCTTGGGTCTTCCTCTTCTTTTTTTATAGTCTCTAAGTACATTCTTCTTGTATTTTCTCACTAAGGCGTCAAGATGCTCCTTTTAACAAATTTGGAGCAAGGTTTTAACCCTAAGAGTATCTTTGATATTATGGTTAACAGTCCAAAATAGACTGAATATAGTTAGAATGCCTTATTTGCAAATGAACAGAACATGTCCAATATGCCAAATCCATGTGGAAACAAGAGATCATCTCTTCTTCACAAGTCCTTACATCAATAATGAATGGGGTTCTATATCTAATAGATGTCTGTGACTAAATCCTGGGAACATTATCACAGAGATTGTACAAAAATTGTCTAATAACTCAAGGACCATAAACCCAGATAGACAGATTCATATTCTATCTTTAAGACTCTTGTGTATATGGGTTGTGGAAGCAAAGGAACCTCAGACAATTTGGTGGAACCAACTTGTCCAAAGAGGTTCTTGCATTTGAAATCCTAAAAGAACTCAAAGAGACATGCAACAAAATTATCCTATCCTACTGAAAAACCTCAACCAGACATGCAACA
>JAOTAW010000009.1:2306611-2328397 GCA_025629945.1 Erythroxylum savannarum | reverse complement strand
ACAAAATTATCCTATCCTACTGAAAAACCTCAACCAGACATGCAACAGAATTATCCTATACTCTCTAAATGTATAACTCGAGGCTAAGTACATAATATATTCAACACAAGCGCATGTAAGACAAGGAGAGAACAGAGACATAAGGAAAGTAAGAGAAAGTGGAAATTGCTTCGGTGAGAATCTATATGCAAGGTGAAGAATGGAAATTTAGTTCAAGAAGAATTTGCTATAATACCTGGTCTGAGATCTTCCTCCTTCCCCCAGAGGTAGGCGATATCTAGAGTCAGGATTTCTCTATGTGAACCTCAAGATTAAGTCTAGTATGAAGAGATATGAAAATAGAATAGAGGAAGAAGGAGCAAGGAAAGAAGCATTAGACAGAATCTTCTTACCTACAACTATTTGTTGCGAAACAAGGTGTCCATTGTCATTGATGATTCCAATCCTAATTGGGGAAGATTATGAGCATCGGGTTGCAGATGAGGCAAAGTTTTTACCCCTTTTATTTGGAACCTTCTTTAAATCTTGAAATGTTGTCGTCCTCTGTAATTTGGTGTCTTGGATACGCTATCGTGTGATAGTTTCCGTTGTGCCTAAGAAATGTATATGGTTACGGTGTCATTTTTTTTTCTTGGGAGAGTATAAATCTCCTTAAGCTGTATTGTTGACTCTTTTCATTATTTTCAATATGTAAATTTATTTTTTAAAAAATTATCTTTTGCCACTTCATTTCTAACCTTATTTCTTTTGTTAATATAATATGCTCTGAAACTTCAGTAACCTCCTTATCCTTTGATGTATTTGAGGGATCTATATTGAGAGAGTCCATGAAGTCTCTTTTTCCTTATCATTCATCCTTAGTTTCGAAGAAGGATCAAACATCATAGCAGTTGTCAGAGTAGGATTTAATAACTTCATGCTGTCTACCTATTTATTAGGTTCCTTAGCTTCTGAATTCCTGTTGCCCTTCTTAATAACACCAAGCTCATCAAGATAAATGTTAATGAGTTCCTGTAACTCACTTATGGAAAATTTCCTTCCTATTGGTTGTCAAGCTTTAGTTGGTTTGGGCTAATCAAGTCTCCAAGTGTAAGTTACAAAGACTAAGTCTTCAAATAAGTAAGCATTCTCATTGATTCATATAAAAGAGATGTGCTTAAGCAATGGTATTTATTTGTCGATTAATAAACAAACACACATATATAACTAACCTTTTTACACTACTTTTAGCTTTATCAAAACAAAGAGGCTTGCCCAAGTAACTAGTTAGGTGACTGATTCCTCATATGGTCTAATATTTCAGTGGAATATCATAAATGTTGATCCACAGAGGGACTTTCTTCATTTTGATCATATGGATTTGTTATAAGTGTAGATTTACATATATTTTATGTGTGACTATTGCATGGAAAGTACATGTGAACTAGGTTTCTCATTTTAATGTTGCATGATTGTGTATATGTTATGCTTGTTTTAGGTATTTTTATGTTGCAAGTGGCCATGTTAGTGTTTAATTATGTTCTAGTATGTTGTACATACATTTTGTGTAAGTTGGTGTGTTAACCTTACCATTGCATTCAATGTGTGCATGCATAAGCCTCATTGTGCATGTTGTTATTTTGTGTTTAATTGGCATGTGTTAAGGCATGATTAAGTGCTTACTTTCATGGTTTATTGCTAGGTTAAATGGTGCAATTAAGTGAAGGAAGCATGGAATAAAAGCTGGGACATTATAATAGAATTGTGACATTGGTGGTCATGACTGTGACTTTATCAGTCACAGCCGTGACTTAAAAATTTGGCTAGCACAAAAGTCTTATGCCAACCATGTTTTAATAATTGCATAAAATAATTGCATAAAATTAGGAGGGCAGGCCACGAAAAGAGAAGAAGTATGTGAGTGGGTCGGCATAAGAAGAAAATGTAAAATCCCGTTACCCATGTTAAGGTGAGAATAGTGAATTCGGGTATATACTCTATGCTAGTGGGATGTTGCAGAAAAAGTGACAAAAACGTGAGAAAGGGGAGCAAAAATGACAGTTGTTGAGGTTTGGTATACTAGCCACGTGATGAGTGATTTAGGGTTGCATAAAAACAAAGAAATGAGGCCAAAAAGAGCGAATTTTCACGGGAGAACATAGCTGAACAAAGGAGGGGCAGAAAGGTGGCATTTGGAGTTGCACATTGGAGGAGAACGCTAAGGATTCCAAAGCTACACCAAAGCTGTCCATATTTCCAGCTTGCTTCATCATGCAACAAGTTTTCTTTCCCCCTATTTTTCTCATCTTTTTCTTTGATTTTTTTTTGTTTATTGTATGGGTAGAAGTTTCGAACTTGTATTGATGATGATTGAGTTGTGTTTCATGAATTGCTAGGTTTTTTTAGGATTATTCTTACTCAACCCATGTAAGACTTCACTTTTGTGCAATGTTATGATCATTTATGTGTGTTTATGGTATTTGGATGCTTATGCTCAGTCTATATAAAGATATGGGGCTGAGAAATATGTTATGAGTGTACCATAGGAGTGGGCATTCATGTAGAACATTCCATTTATCGAGTTACTTCATCATTTACATAGAGATACGAGATGTGATGTACCTATCCAATGTGGTAATCAAATATAATTAACAATTAGTTTGGGAATGGAGGTTGAGAGATCACATTCTCGATTTTAATTGTTATTTTAGGATTATTCAGTTCAAGTATTGAGAAAGAAAAGGCTAAGACATTAGAAAATACTTAGGACAAAACGCGACCATATTGACAAAAATTGAAAGATTGTATGGGGTAGTAAGGGTAATCCTAACTTTAGTAATTCAAAATTTCCAATTTTAGCATCGATTCCTCCTGTTATTGGCAACTTTAATTCTGTGATTTTTTTCCTCCCAATTGCTACTTTGATTGTTTTAATTGTTCATTAATTAATTGCTCAAACAAAGTTTACATTAAACTACTAAGGTGACCACACAATTCCTTTGGAATTCGATACCAATTATATTACAAGACGACCCGTGCCCTTGCGGTACTTGAGAAAACAAGAAGGATAGTTAAATGCCTATCAATTTGTATACTAGGTTTCCACTTTTGGAGAAGAAGTGGTTGATTGTTTAAGTTCTATAAATTAGCATCAATTATCCTTTGAGCTTCATCCACTAAGTAAACTTGAAGAGAAAGATGTTATCTTCATTGACCAGAAGGAGATCTTGCTTCTTCAAATGGTAATTCGCCTATACGTTAAAGACTAGGGATAGAGGCCTTTTCATGCATGAAGAAGCCAATGAAGTTGGTATTATACTTGAATTCTCTCTCCTTTAAAATATCTGTAGATGGATGAATTATGGAGGAGCCATTCTTAAACTTTAGGAGGAAAGTAATGGATATTTTGCATAGGGTATCATCTCCTAAGACTTAAAGCTAGGTCTTTTTAATACTTACTACATAAAGAGGAGCAAAGGCTAAAGGCATGGTTTGGTCTTGAGTTGCCTCAGATGCAAAAGTTATAGCACTAATTACAACGGTAGAAGTGTTAATATTAGGGAGGATAGTTAGGAGATGATTTTTGGAAATGAGAGGGGGAAAAAGACACAGGGCAATTAACTGGTGATCCAAAATGAAGCCGAAAAAGGAAATAAAGTAAAGGTGAATATAAAGAGCAAGATGGGAAAGAAGAAAAATGAAAGGGGAAGATTAAAAGCTAAGGCATTGGATTTGGAGGGAATAAGAGAAACTAAAAACAAAAGAATACAAAAGTGGAGAAGCTAGAAAATTCATATAAAAATTAAGTTTTAGAGCAAAAAGGGCGGGAGAAACTTAAGAGTAATCGTGGCCCATTTTGCTTGTTCCAGGTTCAAAAAACTAAATTGCAAGTTGGTACTAGCTCTTCTAAGTTATGCAAGCTTTAATCTATTTGTCTTAATTTTGATTTCTCCATCTCAAAATTTTGCATAGGTCTTTTTTAAAGTCATGTATTCTAGAAATTAATTAAATAATTACCAGTCAATTCTCGTCACTTAAATTAATAATTCACTAATAAAGACTTAAGGTCAAATTATATTCAATATGGATATTTAAAACTTTTTCTAACCAATATTTGATTAATGTTTTAAAAACCAAATTGAAAGTTAAACCCGTAAAATAAGAAGTTTAAGATTTAAGAGTTTCAACCAATATTAAATCATCATAAACTCGGTTAAATATTGAATTAAAATTTTAAAAAATTAAAAATGATTGAAATAAAATACCCTTTCCTATCAAAAAATTTAAAATTTAATTGAACAAAAAAACTATTAAATGACAATTAATCATTTTTTTAGTTTATAAAATTTATAAAAACTAATTAATTAATAAACTGATAAAATTATTAAACTAAATCCAGCAGAAAAGTTAAAAATTAAGTTCAAAATTTAGCCGATACAAAATTTTTACTGTTAAACCAACCAAACCGATTCGGTTTTTAAAACATTGCAATCCATAGGCTCCATTGCAATTTCAGGTTTAAATTCCTGAATTTCCAACATTTAAGCTTTTTCCTATTATTCCATGACCAACTTCTTTGCATTTAAGATTGATTTTGTAACTCTGGCATATTCTGTGATGTTGGGATGAACTCATAGAAAGGATTGTCAAATGCCAATGCACGTTTGGAACAGAACAAAACTAAAAAAACACGACTACATAAAATCTGATAAAAGATACTTACTGGTTAGTAAATAAAGTTCTTTATGAAAAAAATAAGGACTAACATAGACTGTCGTCCAAAATGCAAAATTACAGTTTATTCTCTTCCAAAATTGATTGACAACGAGCAGCCTAATCATAATTATGACCAATATGGTTACAGGTCAAATATGTAAGAACAATCCTTAAGGACTAAGGTACAAGATGACTGTAAAGAATGTTGATAAGAGCATTCTAGCACCATCTATACAGCTGCTTTGCCAGCTTTATAAGTATTTACCAGTTGCATCTGCACATCCTGAGAAACTGGTAAATGCTCTTTGTATTCCATTGTGAATTCCCCTTTCCCCTGTGTCATCGAACGAAGAGCTGTCGAGTAGCCGAACATATTATTCAGAGGAACCTGAGAAGCCAACCACACAAGCCCATCACAATTCCATTGAGCAGATAACCATGCCCAAAGATTTTTCAACAAAATCCATGGTTATAAATAGCACCAAGATTTTGAAAATACTTACATGGGCAGTAATTATGGAGTCATCACCATCCTGGTCATTGCCAACTATTACTCCTTTCCTCCTAAAATACATCAGACACCAAGGCATTTTCAACAAAAGAAAAAGATGTTAAAATTATGACACTGTATAAGGAACAAGTCAGAAAGGGCACATACTTGTTTATGTCACCAGCAACAGTGCCCTGGAACTCTGTTGGTATCTTCAATTCCACCAACATCACAGGTTCCAAAATCACAGGTTTTGCAGCTGTATAGCACTGATCCAATATCCAGACATGGAGTGAGTAAAGATACACTTACATTTACGATATCCATTCCATGTTTAGTATAGGAAGAACCTGTCTAAAAGCATATATTGCTGCCAACTTGAACGCAAGTTCACTAGAATCCACAGAATGAGAAGCACCATCCGTCAAGACAATTCGTAAATTTTCAACTGGATGACCAATTAAGGAACCCCTGCATTTACCAGTTGATGAGTTTCTAAATTTCACAGGTTAATCTTGGAAAGGAACTATATAGTACACATCAACTATAATTGTCATGAGCAAGCAAATTTAACTCACAAAAGTGCAGCGTGAAAGGTTAAAGGCCAAATATCTCAGTTGCACAAAATTAATTTGATGCACCAAAAAATAGTTGACATGGTTAATTGGGTAACTATATCAAAGTCTTATCAACGAAGACATTCCCTTATCTATACAAACATCTCTTATATTTGATTATCTTTATTTCACTTTACCTTCAACTATGTACCTTTTTTTTTCAAGGAAAAAAACATTATAAAGCTACCATTATGATACCAATTCTAAGTGTGATTACCAACTTGTAAATCCTCATTAGCTTTAAAAAACAGAAGAAAACAAGTACTTACGAATTGGCAGCTTCTTTAAACCCTTTTTCAATTGCAGGAATAAAATTTGACGGTATAGCTTGTCCTATTATCATGTTTTCAAACTCAAATTTTGTTGACGAGTCCGGCGCAAGCGGCTCAATATACCTGTTCAAAAATTTCAAAACAATTAATATCTCAAAACTGATTGTTTAGAATATATGTTCCGGAACTCCAGAAGGTTTGTAACCAAAAGTTCCTCCATGGAGTCCATAATAGCTGAGATCATCAAGGAACTTAAGGAGCTGATTCTACTAAAAACTCTCAACCAGAATTGCAGCACACACATCTTATCTTCATTGAACATCTAGCTCATTGAACTATTACAGCTTGATCAAGTCTCTTAGTGTAATCTTTTCTTTATTTAGTTCTTACCCCCTGTATGTACGCAAGGATGGCTAAGGGTACTTCCCTCATTATCTTTGCTTGATTACCTTTCTCAATTTTTTAATTTAAGTGAACATTTCTTTTCCTAGCAATTAATGGTTGAAATGGTGAACTAGCTTTCAAGCAACAAACAAAAGATGACGATGCATGAACAAACATTCAGCTGCATAAGCCAATGTCGGGTATCATACAAAATGCACTCACAAATATTCCCTCAAAATGATATATTTACTGTGAATCAAAGGGCCAACAGAAAACGACCATGGATGACCAAAATTTCAGAGTGCCTAAGGCAATGGTTGAAAGTTGTGGAAATCCAGGAGATATTATCCTGATTTCAAAAGATATTTCAAGATTTCATGAATAATTTTCAAGAATCAATTAGTTAAGATTAGCTTGATTTGCATAATAAAGGAACAATGGTACTATACCTGATTCCCTAAATCAGTCTATTTCCTTAGTAGTCCTTTTATGCAGTGTGTAGTGCAACACCATTCAGTTTAAAACATAGGAATAAAAATCACTCCGCAAAAGGATATTGTACAAAATGCACAGCAAATATTACCCTCAAGATGATATATTTATCGTGAACCAAATGACCGAAAGATATGATGGGAACTTATTGTAACAAATAACAACTTGAAGGAACTTCAGCAGAAGAACAAGGTTGTCTCCAAAATTAGAGCTTAAAGAACGTGTAAAAGTTGTAGCTCAGAATACCACCAACAAAGACAACTCCAAATCCAATTGAGTCACCAAGGATTCCCTCTCACAACCATACAAAGAAGAGAGAAACACTAGAACAAAAGAAAACAGCTGAAGATGCCCCTTGATCATAATTTCATAGAACAAAGGTCATTTTTCCTCAGAGACCAACTGATAAGTGATTCAAATGTGGATTTTAACATACCAACTAGCATTTATGAATCCTAAACAACATAACAATATTTGCTTACCCGCACACTCGTCCATATTGACCTTGCCCTCCACTTTGCTTCTTATGCAAATAATCAAAATCCGCACGTTGAGTAATAGTTTCTCTGAAATTCACACGAGGTTTCCCAACAGTTGCATCAACCTTCTCAATCAAGAGAAGTGTAAGGTAAAAAGAACAAAATGCCTGAGTATATATACATCAAAAAGAAAAATCAAAACTTCAAATAGTAGAGACAACGACCTTGTATTCTCTCCTAATGCGCTCCACATAAATATCCAAATGTAATTCCCCCATTCCTGAGATAATGGTCTGTCAAAAACAGCATTAGCATGATGTACCAGTTCTTTGTTGCACAGCACATTGAGCAAAGTCAAATCAATTCACAAGCCAAACCTGTCCACTTTCAGGATCTAAGCCCACACAGAAAGTGGGATCCTCTTTCTGAAAACGATTCAAAGCCTTGGAAAACTGATAAATAATACCACAAGTATATTTACAAACTGAGCTGTACTAAAAAACCGAGTTAATGGAAGTAACTTTCATTTGTATATCACTCACTTGCCCCCCAGAGTCTTTTGAAACTGGTTGAACAGCTAACGACATAACTGGTTCAGGGATATTCATAGAGGTCATAGTGTATTTAATGGATCCATCAGTAAAAGTATCTCCTGTTTATCCAGAAAGTAAGAATAAGACAACAAGGAACTAGAACGGTAAAAGCGATGGGAGAAAACAAAAGGAATTGAGAAGCATAATCCGAAACCAAAATTCATTTTATGACATAGTACATAAGTCCAAACAACTGTACTCTTTCTATCAAATGCCAATGCAATCATTTTTCTACATTAATTTACTTTGAGAAATTAAGATCCAAAACAAGTACAAAATTATTGTGTTTTGCCACATAAGCAAAGAAAGTAGTTAGACCTGAAGCACAGTCCACACCAAAAACTGCAACAATTTGCCCAGCATGTGCCTCTTGAATGTCCTGCAGCAAAATCATCCATGAATAGTAAATTAGATGGATCTCATAGAAATCAAGGCATATCTTAAGGCGGCACAGACAAAGCCACACATGAGGATTAATTCCACAAGTATAAAAAAATATTAAAAAAGAATATCTGGAAAATTACCTCCATTTCATCAGAATGCATCCGAACCAAACGAGGAACCTACATTAAGATGTTACAGTATCAGAAATGAAAGAACAGTTCACTAGTTCACGCTTGTCGATACTACACATATTACAATTCAGAACAGGTAATTACTTTATTAAAAAAAAAGGCACTTTGCAACATTTATGCTGGCTTCAAAACTAAAATCCCACTTCAATTAATATAAACCATAATGGTCCACATTTATCTGAACCAGAGGATCAACGTGGTCCTACAAACATAAAACAGTGAGAATTAACACTTCTGTCTCCAACTTGCTTAAAAACGACTGTCAACTTGCATGGCATATGTGGTTAAATTTATCTGCTGCAACCTTTTCAAAAGTTCCAACTCTATTAATACTGCATTCCACATACTTTGTTGTTACCATATTTGTCTACCCTAATTCTAGCCTACTTTGTTGAAAACTTATTGCTTAACCCCTTTCCCTATATCAAATGGTATTAAAGCAAAAGATACTATTTACTTTGGAGGACTTCAGCTTCAAAACCATGTTAGATTATGGTAGAAGAGGCGGAGGCAAGGAGACCCAACAAAAAGGAGATCACAGAGATGTCATGTATGATTGTGAAAATTAATCGAAAAGGTGACCACAAGTTCCTTGAGATTTCAAAAAGTCTTTGAGGTTGAACATGCATTAAAGGAGGCCTGTATATTAATCGGAAAGGTGACCAAAAGTCCCTTGAGATTTCAAAATGTTTTCAAAGTTGAACATGTATTAAAAGATGAAACTTTTATGAAACTGAACCCATTAATCAAACACTAGGTGGAATCTAAAAGCTGTTAGTCCCACTCTTACTTAAATGGTAGCAAATTAATTATTGAAATAGCTCATTTTCACGGTAAATTTGATGTGGAAGATTATTTGGATTATGATGTGTGCATGGAAAATTATTTTGAATGAAAACTCAAAGGAGAAAATCTAAAAGTGCTGTTTGTGAAGTTTAAACTGAAGGACAATGCACTTTCAGCAGTAGAAGAGAGTCTAAGAGCAACATGCATAATGAGGGAAGCTGAAAACCAATACTTGGAAACACATAAGACGAAAATATGAAAGCAACTTTTATTGGATGAAAATCTCTCATTGCATGGTGTTAAAAAAAATCACTTTTACAGTGGCAATTGGCAAGGAAATTCAGAAGTTGGTAACTTGGAGGAGTAAAAAACAACCAGTGGTTGCCAAAAGCAGTGCAGAGGCTGAGTATAGTGCACCAGCATTGGGAATTTGTTAAGGAATATGGATTAAAAGACTCTTGGCAGAACTTCAGATCAAAGTAGAGCCTCAGATGACGGTGTGGTGTGACAAACTAGCACCTATTGGGATTGCAAAGAATCCTATCTATCATGATAAAACTAAACATGTGGAAATAGATCGTCATTTCATAAAGGAGAAAGTAGATTCTAGTTTGATTGATCTAGCTCACATTCCCACAAGCAAACAAGTTGCAATTGTTTTCACAAAAGCACTTACTAGAGTTAGATTTGAAGAGTTAAGTAGTAAGCTGGGAATGATCAACATCTATTCACCAGTTTGAGGGGGAGTGTTTTGGAAGAATATTTTCAGTTTTATTACTTTATTTGTTTCCTTATTTGCTCAATAGTTTATTTCCTAAAATATCGTTTTATCTTTTCCATTTTTGGTCCCTATTTTCATGGGATCTTATTTACTTCTTTATAGGCAATAATCAAGGGATTGAATAGCAGAATAATTGCTTATCTTCACTATATGTATTTCTGTCATTTATGAGAAATAACATACAGAAATTATCCTCCAATTCGATCAAAAAAGGTTTGATGATAAGAGAAAGAACCAAGAAGTCCCAATCCTGCTAATTAACGACCTGATTTTTCTATGAGTTACAAGTCATGCAATGGAACTTGGATGTGAATGCTTGAAATTTTGGGGTTACAAGTGAATTAAGGAGATCGGTTTCTAGAAAACTAATCAACTACAAAGTCAAATTAGAATAGGCCAAACATGCATTGCTTTAATTGTAGCAAAGGATATTGCCTTCTCGGGATAAAGGGAAACCCAAAAGCATCATATATGCTGCTGTTATTCGTACTAAGGATAGAGGAACTTGATGCAAACCAGATGTGTCATGTTCAATGCTGGACAGAATAAGTACAAGGACTATAAAGCTTTAATTGTTAGCTCACAAGCCCAATACTCATGCAAGCAGGACCAATTTCAGCCATGTCCCTGTCTACGGCATAAACAAACATGAGCTTTCTCCTACTGATGGTCTGAATTCAGCTTTTCAAAGAGGCCACAGAGAGTCACCCAAGCCTATTACAGGAATGTTGGGAGCAAGATTATAATTTATTGGACTAGCTTATAAATGATTTAGGAGAAGAAGTCTATGCAAATCCAATTATTGTGGTATCAATATCTAGAAGAATTGAGGACCACCTTGCTGCTCCAAAAATGAACAATGATCGTCAATTTTGACAGAACTTTGTGGGGTATGCATTTAACAAGTGAACTGACAAGGCATTTGTTCTTTCATTTGAAGGACTGTAGGTGGGTATGGTTAAAGAACACAGAGTTAAGATAAAAAGAATTTGTTAAAGACTCTTCGTGATCAACCAAGGAAGAGAAGGACAATAGTTCAATTTAGAGATGGTAGATTTTCCTTTTGGTGCCTTAAAAACTTAGGGAAGAAGCATTGGCAAATCTAAGTACAAAGGGCATCATTCATCGTCTAGAGAAATCTTGTCAAGAAAAGTAATCAGGGGAAGGCTTTACCTAGTCATATCTATACTACTCCATAAACAAAGGATGGCTTCAATGATGTTGTATCTAACATTACTCAATTCAAGTAATTGTCAAGATTTATGTTATGGCAGATTAGTGAAGATGCGGTAATTCTTATATAAGATTTTTTGGAGAATGGCTTGGGAAATCCACGAGAGCAAGCACTTGAAATGCATAAGAGCTATTGAGACAAGTTAACTTTGACATCTACGAGGATAAAAAATTTCAACAACAATTTGTAAACAATGTTCAAGAAGAAAAGGCATCTCGAATTAGGATAAACTCACCTTGATCTTTTTGCCTGTGTTTACGTTAACTATAAACTCACCCTTTCGAATTACACCCTCATAAATTCTTCAAGAGACAATGAAAAGTAAGCAAGCAAAAACTGTAATAAGTGAAAAATGGCAATATAAATTAATGGAATAGAATGTGCAAACATAGAATAAATAGCAAAAATATCAAAGGTACCATTATGCCTCTCAAGGCCATACCTCAAATATGTTAACTGACCAAAACGCCCCTCCTCTAATTTAAAAGCCAATGCCACAAGTGGTCCGTCAGGTGTTCCTAATAATGTAATCTATATCTTCTTTGATTAGGTTTTCACAATTTACTTTGGAAAATGAAAAGAGAGAATACTGTTCATCTTAGTACCTTCTCTTCATTCTTTGTTTGATCAAGAGCATAGTTACTAACTTCAGTAGGGCAAGGCAAATATCTAAGTACTCCATCAAGAAGTGGTTGTACCCCCTAGAGTGAAAAAAGGGCAGAAGATGAACAGAATAATCACTGGTAGTAAAGGTGCCAAAAGTGCCAATTTTCAGCAATAGCAGACAATTTATTTTGGATATATAGGAAGGGAGAACTACCTTGTTTTTGAATGCACTACCCATGAATACCGGAACAAATTTTCGAGCAACAGTAGCCCTACGAATTGCACCCTACTCAACATGAAAAATATCAGAAACATCGAGCAAGTACTGAAAACAATATAGAGGAAAAAGAATCAACCTATCACATATATAGCCATACAAGAAAGAACATATTTTATTACACCTCAAGATCAGTATTTGAAATAGGTTCATCTGTAAGAAAAGCATCAGCAAGTTTATCATCAACTTCAGAAACCACTTCAATCAGCTCATGCCGTTTTTCAGCAACTAAAGGCCCCATCTCAGCTGGCACTTCTCCTGTAACGATGTTTTCACTGCAGTAACCAACAAAACAGTAAGCACAACATAACTTAAGCTTATGCAAGCCAGAAAGACACCCTCAGCTTCAAAAACACACCCATTAGAACCATTGAAGTAATAAGCTTTCAACTGCACAAGGTCAATAAGGCCCTGAAAATCCTCCTCCAACCCCATGGGGACCTGGACAGCTGCACTGTGATGCCTTAGTTTACACCTTGCCTGAGACAAATAATAAAGCATTACCAGGACAAGAATCGCAAGACCATTGCTTTCTTCACCAAAACAACAACAACACCTAGTGAGAGTTCCACCGAGCATGGGATTTGGGGAGGTCCAGTAGTACACAGCCTTACCTCTATCAGGTAGAGATTGCTTTCTTCACCAATATTACTTAATTACAACATGAAACTAGGCATGACTAGATGAAATAATGAGCAACACATATGAGAACCCAAAAGAAATACCTGGTTCAACACCTTCCATGGATCAGCTCCCATACGATCAAGCTTATTAATAAAGACAAGTCTAGGGACCTCATATCTCCTCATTTGCCTATCCACAGTAATAGACTGACTCTGAACTCCACCCACACTACATAAAACAAGAATTGCACCATCCAGAACACGCAACGCTCTCTCCACTTCTATAGTAAAATCTACGTGGCCAGGTGTGTCAATAATATTAACCTACACCATTACCACAAGAATCAAACACTTAGAAACTACAAAAATAGCAGAAACGGGACCAAATCAATAAAAAAATAGAAAGACTTGGGACTCACCTGATAACCGTTCCAAGTGCAGTAAGTAGCAGCAGACTGGATGGTAATTCCCTTTTCTCGTTCCAAGTCCATGGAGTCCATTTTGGCGCCAACACCGTCGCGGCCGCGCACCTCGTGGATCTCGTGGATACGGCCGGTGTAGTAGAGAATGCGCTCGGTGAGGGTGGTCTTGCCGGAATCGATATGTGCAGAGATACCAATGTTGCGAAGGCGGTCCATGGACTCCTTCCACCATGGTTCTTTGTCTTCCTTTGCACGAGCGAGGTTGGAGAAGTAGCGGAGATGGAAGTTTCCCTGGAGTAGAACGGCTGTTGGAGACGTAGACAGTGTAGGTTTGGTGACAGAAAAATTGAAAGAGAAGAGGAATCGTAATCCCTTGGGTGATCGGGCCATGGTGGCTGGGACTGTGGACAACTTGAGGTTTTGAGCTGGGTTTTACCTCAGATTAGTAATTCTTATTAATAATAATAATAATAATAATGACTTTAAAACAAGTGGAAGATTCGAGGTGTTTAAAATGCATTTCACTAAGCTCGATTACTCTCCCATGTTTCGCAAGCAGGTTAATTGCTGTCTCCTTGTACTTCTTTTGACTTCTCGACTACTCGGCAACTACATTGTGGATCTGAAATTTGCCATGTTATCAAATCTAGATCGGCCGGTCGGTTTGACCGATTCGACAGATGAACGGTCGGCTGACTGATCTGGGTTAAGCTAAAAAATTAGTGTTCAATTGAACCGGTTAAAACCGGTTAATTGACCGATCGGACCGATCACTGGTTCATCAATTTTTTTTAAATATTATTAGTATTATATATAATTAAATATAATTATTACATAATTATGACGTCACATCGGTTCAACTGGTAATTGAACAGATCGAATCGGTCAAACCAATGATCAGTAAAATTTTCAATTTGATGATTCGTCCGATTTTGATAACACTGAAATTTTGTAGCTGAATTCATGAAGAGTTCGTAAGTTTTAGAGCGTGAGTTTGATGTTTTCTTCTTGCGATGAAAGTTTTGAGCTTGTTCAGTTTTTGGGTATTCTTGTTTGGTGATTGTTTCCGAATAGGGGTACTTTGGATTCCTTGAGGTTGGATTCTTATATCCAATGTTTAATTTTCTTTTAAACTAAAAATTGAGAAATATTTATTGATATCCTTGGAGAGAATTACTTGGATAAATTTATAAAAAAATTAAATGAAATTATAGATATGAATTCTCTTAGATAAAGTTATTAAAAAATATAAATTTAATTTTTTAAAATAAAATGAAGTATTTATAATTTTATTAATAATTAGTATAAAATAACTAAATATATAATTAGTTTATGATAAAATTATGAGAAAAATAAAAATAAAAATAAAAATACTTTTTTATATGTTTATGATTTATGAAAATTATAAGAAATTAACATGAAAAATTTAAAAATTATTTGGAAAATAGAAAGAAAAACCAAAAACCAGGAAAAAAAACCTACCCTAAAACATTGGGAAAGGATGGAACAAAGAAACTTGTTAAGCGGCCTGCATTTGTTCTAGCACAAAGCTTTGGGGCTTGTTTCGTATGGGAGCTTTAGGAGTCAATGGCGGGTTCTGGGGATGGAACTGGGACTCCAGAAGAAGAAGAAGGAAGCCGCTTGGTTCTAATCCCTCCTCTGGTTCAACAGGCCCAGGAGGACGTGGTTATCAGTTCCCATCAAAGCAAGCTGTTACTGCCGGTTCGCTCGCTCTGACTGGCGACACCATTGCACAAGTTACTGAGCGCTTGAGAAAAGCCAAGCCCTTCGAAAACGACAGCAAGGTCTGTGTTCCTGTCAATCATTTTTTTTTTCTATTAATTGGTCTTGTTTTACTGGTTGCCTCGAATTGCTATAATTTGCTAATAGTGTAATTATGACGAAGAAGAACAATTTATAAAGGCTCTTTTTGGTTGGAAATAAATGTTAGGTTCTTGTTCAGACAGATTTTCAAGTTATCGTAAGCAAGGGACTGAAACATATGTTGGCTATGTGCCCATGCAAATGATACTGAGGTAGTTTTGGATAAGATAATTTTAACATTATCTAACAAATTCAAAATGAAAGCACCAAGTAGGAAAAGGATTTGAAGAATATAACAGGGTTATGATTCTTTTGGTCTTCCTTCCTTTTTGTTTACAGCCTAACCTTGCTTATTTTTCTTATTACGCTATTGTCATGTAATAGTGTTTCATGTTATTTAACCGATAGAATCACTGGTTGCTGCGAGGTTCATTTTCAGTTGTGTTTGGCGAATTATTTATGTGCAGACAACATCAAATGCGCGACACATTTATGGAACCAATTCATCTTGTTTCCTAGTATCTAATGTCATGATAAAATGAACCAAAATGTTTCTTATCTGTGTATTACTTTCAGCTGTTAACTTTGTGCTTTGATACCCTTAGGATATCTTGCAGAAAATCTTTTTGCACCATGACTGGTTTCGTGCCTTGCGAATGACTTCATATGGGTTTCTTTTATATGGACCTGGTTCTTATGCGTGGTACCAATTCCTTGACTGTCATCTACCAGATCAGACATTGCCAAATCTATTGCTAAAGGTACAATTACCTTCAGATTTCATCACGTGGACAAACATTATGGGAAAAACTGCTTTTGAAAAGCTGATCTTACTTGGCTTTCTTCCAGGTTCTATTGAACCAAATTGTGCTTGGTCCATCTGTGATTGCCGTCGTATTTGCTTGGAACAACTTATGGCAAGGAAAGCTTTCACAACTTCCACAAAAGTACAGAAAAGATGCTCTACCGACATTGCTTTATGGTAAAAAGTTTGGGTGGAAAACTTTTGTTGGTTTGATGTTTCATGTGATCTGAAACTCTCACTTCTTGCAATGCAGGATTCAGGTTCTGGATACCTGTCAGTGTGTTGAACTTTTGGTATAAATTCCTCTTGTATCTCTTAATTTTTCAGATTTGATTGACAAATTTTAAGCATTCTTTAGTTGATTTAGAACAACATTGTGTTGAATTTATTATTATTATTATTTGGCTTTCCTTTCTGCTTATGCCTAAAATTTGCCCTTCTTTTTTCTTTCTTCAGCGACTTTCCTTCGATAACCGGGAGAAAAACCTAGTTTTGTACCAGCATTAATCTTTTCAATTTGAAGATAAATAAAATAGAGAATAAGATTTATAACTTAATCAAACTTTTTAATTCCTAATTCGAGAGGTCTTTTGCTAGAAAAATTTATTGAGCATACATATTTTTGGTTAGTGATACATATTAAATACAATGGGCACTTATGCAGGGTGATTCCTCTTCAAGCACGAGTAGCTTTCATGTCAACAGGGTCTATCTTTTGGAATTTCTGCTTGTCTTCGACAATGAGCAGGTAAAATAATCTCCATCAATGATCTGTCAATCATTGGGAAGTACATTTGATTTCAAATCTCAGCTATCTTTATCAGGTCCACACTTTAAGGCTTTTAAGTTATCACTTTTGCCGCTGCTTGCATTCTAATGTTTGATTTTACGTTAGCAACTGTAGTTTCGGTATACTACATTTCATTTTGTCTCTCTCTCAGAATTTGCCCATGCAGAATTTTGTGTGCTGCAGTAAGAATTATTAATTTTTGTGATTCGGCATTATTCATAAATAGTTTTTCAAGGTTAATGTCAAGAGTTTGGTAAACATTATGCAATTGTCATAATGTATTCATGCTATTATGTGAAATACAAAATAGATTGTTTATGTGCTAACTGGGCATAACTTAGTATGGTTTCTTGTGCTTAATTATAGTTCCGGAGACTTGTTTGTTGTCCTTGTTGCATGAGGCTTTCCTAAGTTTGAAAAGCATCTTGTTATTAGCTTATTAGGCGTTATTGTACAATGTTAACAATATGCTGAAGACTTATATACTAAAAGTCAGAAGCTCCACTGTAATTTGGTAGAAACCAAATACTTTCGGGTCCAATCATTTCACATTCGTTTGATGTATTTAATGTTATCCCTTCCCAACACCAGTGTCAATGTTGGCATTCTAAACAAGAATATTCTGTTTTTACATTTGCTCTAGTTTCCCTAATTCATATCCTTGGTGGAAGAAAAAATGAAAGGAAGAGGAGAATACTTGAACAAAACACTAAAATGGTGAGGCAAAACAATAAGGCTGTGCTGCGGCATGGAGGAGATAAAAATGCTAATAAGGGAGTGCATAAAGCATTTTTTTTCATTTTAATGCTAATTTCGACAGACATTGAAGATGATACCAAATATTATGTGCGTCTGCTCTTGCTATAATGTTAAGAACATCGATCATAATGGTTTTCTGCCTCAACTGACATATTGAAATAAACACATCTTTGTTGTCCAACGGAGTTTAGCAGCTATGTGTCACGTTATTGGAAAAAAGAGGACAAGGCTATGCCAATTTAGTGCCTCAAAAGCTGGTCATGGTGAATTAGCATTTTTCTTTCCTGCCTTGTTCCAGGCACCTGATGCATGAAAACAGAAGCCTTGACTAACTTTGGTTATGGGAGTGTTGCTTTAGTGAAAAGGATCAACGCCCCTTCTCACTCTACTTCTAAACTTTTAATGCTTGGCAAGATTTAATGCTATAGTATCTCAAATGAGGGTTTGCATTTCCTTTTCCAAGTGATAAATTTTGTATGAGAATTTTGACTGGGAACCAAACTTATATAGGGTATTTGCGAGAAATGATTTAAATGGACACAGAAGTGAAAGGATAAGAAGCTTGTGGTTTGGATGGGCTAGACTATATTGTTTCAGATCACATGTTAAAATTAGAACATGTTATAGGAATGAGAAATGATATTTCAATGACTTCTTCTATTTTTGTTTTTCCAGGGGATAGTTGATATGTTCCTTCTTTTGGCCCGCTTATTCCGTTTGTACACTTCTAAGAACAGCCTTTGCAGGTAGTCGATAGTGGAGGCAAGTCATATTTAGAGTTCGAATGACATTCTAATTGAGAATGAGACACAATGAATATTGTCTTGTCCAATTGCTATCATATGTGGCTTTCCTTTCAGGCATTGAACTCGATGGTTGTAACTGGAGAATTGAAAAGCTGGTTGCATTGACATTGCCTTGTAGTCTCCAAAAGCTTTTCCGATGGAGGTTCAGAGCACACCGAAAAAAACTATATTTATACCAGCTTTTGTTCTTGGAATTTTGCCTATTTGTTCTTTATCCATCTTGGTAAAGAATTACAAATTAGGATACTATTATTTAATAAGGCCTTTAAAAAGTTTTCTCCCAACCAACTGTACTCAGATTTCTATATTATGGTAACAATATACTGTTTCCAGGTTGATGTTGTTCTCCAGGTTATGTAGCATGGTGGCAAGTGATAAGTTTAGTTCCATTTTCTCCCACCACTAGTTGCATACTGAAAGAAGCATGAAGGGGCTGAAGCCCCATTTCTAACTATGATTAAGTTCGAGAGTTTGTTCCTGCTAGTCTTTGACTTGGTTTTCATTTCTATAGTTTATACTTCAGAAAATTGCTCAAGAATGAAAAAGAGGTTCATAGCTAAAAGAATATATATATACATATAAACGGGTCCAATCATCATGGACATCTGAACATGGGACGAGTGTTGGAAAAGATGAATCGTGTTATCTCAAGTACAAGTGCAGTGAGCTTACCAACTCCACTGGTGCCATCAGTGGGCATATATGAAATCCAAAGTTAGAATTGGATTCTTTACTTTAATCTTTTTACTCTCCAGGAAAATGAGCATCTCTGTTAAAAAAATCGAAAGAATAACAAGACTTTATAGCGTTGGAGAACATTTTGATGCAAGAAAAGCTGTAAGGCTTGCTCAGACTCCATAAAGAAAAAGAATACACAGAACCCTTATGCGAAAGCAGCCAATATTTAGCACCATACGAAGTTAAGCTTGAATTCAGAAGAAGGAAGGTTGCTGATATATCATGAGCAACAACGGAAGGAGGGCATCTCTAGTAGCTGGAATTATCGTGTGGTTTCCTCCTCTCCTCGTTTCATCCCTTGGCAACCCACACTGGTAAAACAATTTGCTTCTTGAGTTATCAAAATTTTCCATGAATGTAATAATTTATCTTCTTTTAGGGCGTAAACAGAGGTGGACATGACGCATTGGAGGCGACACTTATGACAAGGTAAAAAGCCTCATAGTTGAACGATTAATAACCAACGAATCATATCCTTGTATAACATCACCTTTTGAATCACTTCCGCCCTCCATGTTAACAAAAAGAAGGCTTCACTTTCGAGTCTCCATGTTTACTGTACAGTATTTGCATTAATCTACTAATTCAACAACAAACCATTGCAACTTTTTTACGGGGAGAGAATTGTCCATCCTTTTTTGACTGGAGAGAGAATTGTCCATCCTTTTAGGTTCAATGAATTTCTGATACAATTAGCTGGCTTTGTGGAAGGTTTATGGACTACATTGACTTTTAACATATAAGAATCTAAGCAATTTATCTTGTCAAAGAAGTTGCAACCAATCGAGCAGGAAATGAAGATACTTTCTAGTGCTAATATTGGCAACATGCACCACCTTGTCAACACAGCTAGAAGAGAGTTGAAAGTTTTATAACAACTGCAATACAGTAATCTTGGGAATCAGAGAATTGAAGTAAAGGAAAGGGAAGCATTACACAATTACTCTGAAGCACTGTTATTTGATTACCCTATCCAAACAAAGAGCAATATTGAAATGGATGAAACATGGAGACAGAAAAACTTTTGTATTTCACAAGGCCATAGTTTAAAAAAAGGCTAGAAACATAATTATCTCACTCAATCACAACAATATTGTTCTTGATTCTCAAACTCAGCTTATGCAAAGAGCTTATGAATACTTTAGGGAGTTTATGAGCGAACCTACGAATGCACACTCTTCTAAGCTATTTCTCAAGTAGATTCTAAATGACTAAATTTTATTAGAACGTGCAACCCAATTAGCCAGACTTGTTCCATTACAAGAAATCAAGGATACAATTGTGTCTCTCCACCCTCACAAAGCCCCTTGATCAGATGGCTTCAATGTCAAGTTTTTCAAGGAAACTTAGTCCCTCACTGGAAACATGATTTTGGAAGATGTGATGAAATTCTTTAGTAAAGGTACACTTCTTAAAGAGATCAATAAAACTTTATCACTCTTGTTCCAAAGAATGGTGAGTTGAATAGCTTCACTAATTTTAGATCAATTGCTTATTGCAGTTCCTTGTATAAAATCATTTCCAAGCTCATAGGTCAAAGGCTCAAAGGAATTCTTCATAAGCACATTAGCCATACTCAAGGTGCATATATACCTAGTAGATTAATTGGTGATAACATTATGATACTATAAGAACTCATTACCAATTACTCCAAGAGGATAAGCAAACCCAATTAATTTATCAAAATTGATCTCAGGATAGCATATGATAATGTTGATTGGAGCTTTTTCACAAATATTTTACAAGCTATGGAATTTTCATAGGGTGGATTGAACAATGCTTGATGACTTCTTCTCATAACATCTTGATGAATGGACAACCTAGTAGGTTTTTCCAAAGTAACAAAGGGATCAGGCAAGGAGATACTTTATCTCTATACATCTTTTCCTTGGTGATGCAAACTCTCCATAAGATTATTGAGAATATATTGGTAAGGACAAAGTAATTCAAATATCACTTAAAGTATGGTAAATTTAAACCAACCGATCTTTGTTTGCCAGATGATTTGATTCTTTTCTCAAAAGCTGATGCCATTTCTATCTCCACCTTGATTAAAGCATTGAAAATGTTCCAAAAACTCTCAAGACTGTAAGTAAATTATTCCAAAAGCAATATTTTTCTATCTAAGAGTGCCTCGGATCTTTAACAATTGATTTCAACCTTAACTAGTTTTCAGTCACAAGAATTCCTAATGAAATATTTTGGCATCCCTATCTCTCCTCATAGATTAAAAGCAAGGGATTTACAACAGAACTGCTTGATAGAATAAAAGCCATAATTTCAGCTTGGAGCTCTATATATCTTTTGAGAATAAGGAGAATATAACTTATTAATTTGGTTCTCAACTCCATCAATACCTATTAGGCAGCCCGTTTAGCTTTTCCAGGATCAATCTTGAAAGCTATAGATAATATGTTCAGTAACTTTTTATATATTGGAAGCAAGGAGAAAATCCACAAAAAATGGTGAAATGGAAAGAAATCTGTACACCTAGGAATCAAGATGGTTTGGGGATTTGTTCCTTTAAAACTATCAACTCAATATTGCTCACAAAAAGGCTATAGAGACTAAGGGAGGACAAGCAATCTCTATGGCATATATGGATACATAACCACTTCATCTAGAACCGTAGTATCTGGGTAATAAATTGTTCACACTTTTCCTTTACTACTTTTAAAGCCATTTTAAAGATAAGGGATAAGCATAAGACTGACTTCATTAAGCTGATAAATAATTGG
>JAOTAW010000009.1:2261314-2278046 GCA_025629945.1 Erythroxylum savannarum | reverse complement strand
ACTGTTATAAATAATTATTTGCAAAAATAATAAATTACAATATAAAAATAAATAATAAAAGATAAAATTTGTATTATACCTTTTCCCAACCTATATAAATGTCTTTATTACCAATTACCATTTTTGTTCATCAGCCTATCCAAATTTGCTACCATTTTTTTAAATATCTAATATGTATCCAAGTACCTTCTTTAGAATTTTAAATTTGGATTCAATATGAGGTTTTTTTAGATTAATTTCAAGCATTATTTTTTTAAGACACTTTTCAATTTCAGCATAGTATCCATTCTTATAATTATAATTTTTCTTCGACATGGTGCCTATAGATCATGAAATGTATATTCAAACATTTTTTCATCCTTACTGTTCCAATATATTTCATTTTTCTTTCTTCCTTAAATAGTTATATATTGCATATTATTTATATTTTTTTAGATTCCATGTATAAGACATATACAATTAAAAATTATAACAAAAGTGAAAACAAATAAAATAATTAAAATGTTACATATGTAAAAGAAATAAACAATATTCATGAATAACAAATAATTTTCAAGAAAAAAAGATAAATAAATTATATAAATTATTAATAATAAATTCCAAAGACCTCTTCTAGCTCTGTATAGCATAAACATTTCCTTTGTTAAAAGTATCTTTCCTTGTAGTCCATAGGTTAGATGTTTTAATATCATCATTGTAATAAACAGGATCATTATTTTCTAATAAAGCTTCCAACTCTTCTTCTAATGCATCTTTCCTATTGTGTTGATGAATAAGATTATTAGCGTAATAACAAGCTAATATGATATCAGTTTGAGTGTCCTGAACAAGATGAGGGGTTTCTTAAAATTCTACGTCTTAACTTTAGTAATCCAAATGTTCTTTTAATAACATTTCTAGCTTTAGAATGTTTGAATATTGAAATAATCTTCTTAAGTATTTGGTTGATGTCGTAATCTCTATTCATTAAGATGATTTTGCTGACCACATCATAGTGCAAGAAATCCCTCACAATTTCTATATCCAACACCAATAGGATACTATTAACCTTTTACACAATATGTTAAATATATTTACCACATGATTTTAATATATAGAAAAATGATTTGGATATGTAACATTGAATATATCACCCTAAGGAAATTGTAATCCTTTTCTTCTTGATAATGCATCTCAAAGCACCCTACCATTATTAGTTCAACCATCCTAACCAGGTAGCACATATATAAATTTCATTTCCATAAAACACACGCATAAGACATTTGTGGCAATTTCTTTCTTCCTAATATGATATCAGGCTTTTTTCACTATCTGGTACATTTACCTTAATATATGTACTAGCTAAAGCTGTTATGCAATTATGAAATTAGAGAATTCATATTAAGTCATTATCAACCAAAAGTAAGTTTTGTACTAAATAACACTCCACAATTGAATATTATTACCTTAAACCAACACCATCTTTCATCGATGCTATTCTCAGGGAGAGTTTTATAGACTTTAAGCATAGATCCCCATAATTCCAGAACAACTCTCAATACATTATGAAAATATCTACTTACATTTGTTGCGAAAGTTGAAAATCATACTTGAATTCTTAAATTCTCTCATCAAAGGCAAGGAGATGTAAAAATATTTGCTTAATGTAATCAATGTCACTTTCCATAATCATGCCATTAAGACGTGCTCTTTAAACTAAGGGATTATACAAACTAGGCTCTTTTATCATTCTCAATAAGTGCCTCCTTAGTAGATATGATAATAATCCTAACAATGCCGTAATTCTCATCCTTCTTCTTCTTAATGTGTACCATAAGTATAGAAAATCATAACGTTGAGGTGTGCGAGCCATAACTACCATTCAATAATAATCATGAAATATATTAAAAAATCAAACCATTTAGTGTCATTAACCATACCATAATTTAGTTAGATATATATAAACCAATTTAATAAAAAATGGATATGATGCCCTCTTACGACTGTGAGAAGATGGACACCTCAACATTTTTTAACCTAGCTTTATAAAAAGGAAGAGATCCAATGTCCGAAAGGCATGAAATGTTTTTCATTTGGGAAAATTTGAAGAGCCAACAAAGAGGTTTCGAGAGAAGATGAGAAGAAGGGGCAAAACTCCATCCATTTGCAGACCCATAGAGGGCGAGACATCCCGACATCAGTTCGGAGGTGAGACAAAATCGGTTAAGCATATTCTTCATTATGTTTTTTATTCTTACTCTCTTTAGGGATTGATTATGTTATCTCATGTTTAGTGAATTGGGTATTGTGTAAGAATGATTGAATGCTCTATTTGATAGTTTTTATGTATGAACCCATAGCTAAAATCGAATACAATACGTAATCTTTGTTTTTCTGATTCATTTGTGGCAACTAATAATTCCGAATCAGTAGGGCTAACATAACCTAGGTTAAATAATTTATAACATAACCTATCACATGCATTAACATGAAAATGATATAGGCATTTTTTGTTTTATAAGTTACATTAACTAAATAGCCTACCTATAGATGTGCTCTTTTCTTTTGTTAAGCCCCATTGAGCTTTATTAACCTTTCTTTTTGTGCTAAACACATTACATTCTTTAAACCTAACCAAATGTCCTACCCAAGTCTTAAAGCTAATAGAGCATTTGTTGATTGTTGGTAATTGTGGATGCACAAAAGTATAAGTGTAAGGGTGTGCATATGTCCAAGTTAGTTATAATCTTTCAAATGTCATTTTTTGTCTTGTCAATGGATTTTAAGGCTGATGTAGTTTCTTTCAATTTTTAAATAAAAATAAAATAAAAAGAGAAAACAAAAGGAGAAAAACAAAAGAAAATGAAGAAAAGAAAAAAAATGTTTGAATCAAGGTATCAAGGAGGAAATACATTTGTTTTGAAAAGTTGTTAATTATTGGTTTCTCCTCCTAAAGTTGTATTGAATGGGTGATTTGAGTATGATGCATATTAAGTAGATGTTGCTTTGGAAGAATCACTCTTTATAGTTTCAATGTATTTTATCAATTATTTTTGCAAATGATTCCTTCTAATTGGTTATGCTTTATGTGGTTTACAGTATGAGAGCTCAAATTTGAGTTGTGAAATATTGTTGTTGCATTCATCATAGCTAATGATACCTAGTTTTGAATGGATGTTAGCTTGTGCGCTTGATGTTTTATTGAGTGTTACTTTTGCTTCACTAGCTTGATGGCTTTTATGCTACATTACCTAAAATACATCACATCTTACCCTTGCTTACATTACAACCTTAGAAAAGTCCTTTGATTCATGATTGTTTATGTGAATCCTAGTGGTGGAGAAATGAAATGATTTGAAAAGATGTGGAATGTTATGATCATGAATGGTTTTTAAGTATACCTGTGAATCTATCTTATTTAAACACATTTTCCAAGTCTACCTTTAGATTGCTCAGTTTCTAAATATGATGAATTTTGATTGTTCATAAGTAGAAATGTTGAATGTTGATTTCTTACTATGGTTTTTGAAAGTTATTCATCTTTGCTTATGACCATATATATTTATGAAAAATATGGGAAATGAGTAAATGTTTTGGGTATATGATTTTGATTGTGATGTTCTGGCTGAGGACGATCAAAAGCTAAGTGTGGGGGAAATTGATATATGTTTAATTGATTATATATTTATTCCGTAACACCTAGTAATTAATGATATGAAATGCTTAAGTTATTCACTTTAGTGCATATTTGATTTTAGGTTCAATTTGGAAGGAAAAGAGCAAAAATGAGCCGAAAGAACTATATTTGAGCCGTCTTCTTGAGAATCACACTCACTTGTCTTCATAGAGCAAGAAGAACAAGGATTATAGCAAGAGAAGACAAGAAATATATAAAATGAAGAGCATGAAGAGTGTTGAACCAGCTCATGACCATACATGATTTGTCACAGTTGTGAGATGTGACAAAATGGTGTCATGGACATGACAAATGACTCATTTTGCATGGGAGTGACACATATATCACACCTATGCAAATGAGGTTCATGGTCATGAGCCTCAACTAAGGTGGCTCATGGATGTGACACCATCGTGCACACCCGTGAGAAGTGGCCAGCTCACTCAAACCCTAATTTTAAGTATAAAAACATCATGTTGAAGTCAACAACACATATGTTTCATTTAAGAGAAATGTTTTAGGTGTGAGCTCTCAGTTTTGAAGAAGAAAAGAGGCAAAGCTCCATTCCTTTGAAGGCCCATAGAGAGCTAGCTTCCCGATACTAGTTCAGAGGTGATATCGGCATTGAAGAACCCATTTAAGCATTATTTCATTATTTTTATTGTTCTTTCTCTCTTAGGGATTGATTATGTTATCCTATGCTTATGGATTTAGGTTTTCGTGTATGGATGATCTTTATTCTCATTATCGTTAGATTGTTTATGTATGAACCCATTGTTATAATCTTCAACATAATTTGTAATTGTTGTGTTTTGGATATTGCTAGAATTTTCAATATAATCTGTAATTGTTATATTGAGATTCATTTCTGAGAGCTAATGGTTTCAGATCATTAGGGATACAAACCATTGTGTTTCCAATTGGTGTCAAATCATTAAGGATAGCATAACCTAGGTTAAATGACCTAAGCGTATGTGGTTGTTTCCTCGATTAATCTGTTTTTCTAACTCGTAATGCGGCTGTCCAATTAAATCTATAGAGCTTATCCTAAACTGTCTGATGGCTAGGTTTAATTAACTAGTGTCTTTTAATTAAACACGACCTAAGGGAAAATCGGGGTTAATAAAGCTTATTTTTAACCTAAGACTAATAGTTAAAGTATGTTTAATTGTGTTTAGGTCGAGATTGAATCGATGACTGAGTCCCTAACATATTCATCAGTTTTCATCATCTTTAAATTTTTTATTTAATTTGATTTTATTATTTTTGTTTCATTTTATTTTCTTATTTGAACTCAAGCCAACAACACCTCCCCCCCCCCCCCCAATAACGTAAACACTGATTCTTTTCATAACGAAAGCTAATCGAACACTCTCTGTGGGATCGACCTAGACTTACTAATGATATAGTTTTAGGTTTAGTTATTTTGAGTAGTGTTACGAAACACGCTACATTATATACGAAATTGAAGCCTAAGAAATTAAACTTGCATCACATTCTTAAAACTACACAATCAATATTCAAAAGTTGGAAATAATTTTCTTTAGCACGAATCATATTCATCTAAATATTTACTGCTGGAATTTTTAATGGTGAAACCAAATCATACAAATATGAAAGCTCTTGTCTTAGAAAACTTATACTTCAATAATGACTCAATTTTGTTCTAATATCACCTATCTTCCATTCACGTATATTTCAAGTGATTTTATAACTATAAACAATCCAATAAAATCAAAATATATTACTTTCATAAATCTTAACTTGCTAGAATAAAATAGTTTTTTAGCTACTTTCAATCAAACATTAAAGTTTTCTTCTAGCTTTTATTTCCAAACAAACTAATATCTTAATGGTAACATAAATCAAAGTTAATAAAAGGTTAAAACAAATTTCATTTCAAGAAAATAAAAAATAACGTCACAAAGTTAGTGACATAACTTATACATTTTAACTTAATTTTCTCACTAACTATATCTATCATCCATGTAAACGTAAAATAATAATCAAATTGGTGTAACTACATGTTGAATTATCATTTTCTCGATCAATGCCTATGGATTTGATTATAGTTTAGGTAATAACCAGCATTTGAAGTAATCGAAACTCACCCTAAAATATGCATATATAAACTTAACAATTTAATCCTATGACATTCCATCATTGTGTGGAATGTCAGAGGATTAAATTGTCCAACAAAGCAAGCAGCTTTAAGGGATTTTGTCAATAGGGAGAAGCCTCTAATTGTAGGATTACTTGAAACAAAAATAAAACTAGAGAATCTTATTCGGCTATTTATTTTAGGACCTTGTTAGCAACACATATCTAATCACTTACAACATATGAATGGCAGAATCATCTTATGCTACATGCGTGATGAAATTCGAGTAGAGCTCCTCAACTCTACTGATCAACATATGCATCTCAAAATCTTTTTTTATGACTGAAAAAATTGACATTCTTGTAGCCTTTGTCTATGCTAGTAATTTTAGGATCCAAAGAATTACTCTTCGGAATAACCTCCTTGATTTTCGCAAAGCATCCAGCTTACCTTAGTTAATATGTGGAGACTTCAACTCCATCTTATATCGGTTTGAGGCTCAAGGCAATTGCAAATTTCAAAACTACTTAGATGACTTCAAGTAATGTGCAGACACACTAGGGGTAATAGACCTAAATTCTTTTGGCCAAAAGTTCACTTGGTTAAATAAACAATCCTCCCATTAGTTTATTCAAAAGAAGCTAGATAGAGCATTGATTAATGTTCAACGACTTGCATAATTTCCCATAAGCTATGCCATGTTTCATGACCCTCTCTTCTCAGACCTCACCCTTGTTAAAGTTATGAATATCTTTCAAATGGTCATCAACCATCTCCCCTTCAGATTTAACACCTACTTGATTCATGTATTGGGGATTATTGATGCTTGTAAGGTAGGTGTTGTTCAATTTTTTAGGGAAACCAAATAGTTCATATGTGTGCAAAAGCTTAAAGCAATTAAGAAAGTTCTTAAATCTCTACATACTCCACGGGGCCCCACTAAAGAAGTTATAATGAAAGAAAGGAATGAACTTATTTATATCTAGCAACTCCTTGCTCTTTCACCACAAGATCCTTCACTTATTGCAAAAAAAAAAAAAAACTAGCTCTCTTGCATTATTGCTTTCAGGTAGCCATCATAACTCCTTGCTTTAACAAAGATCTCAATTCAATTGGCTTAAGTATGGAGATAAATGTTCAAAGTTCTTCTATAACTCCATCCTATCTCGCAAAAAAAAAAAAAGAATCTCATCCATCACTAATTATAAGGGATTGATCCTTCAAAGTCCAGAGGATATAAGGGATAAGGTTATAGCCTACTCCAACAATTTACTTATAGCTCCAAGTTCTATATCTGCTTCAGCCACAATCCTTAATGCACTCAATTTGCAAAAAATAAACCTATGGGACTATAGTAGGCTCATCAACAAGTGGAGGAAAAGGAAATAGAGGAAGCTATTTTCAAGATGGAGGGCACGAAAGCCCCTAGTCCTAATAGACAGAATGTCCTTTTTATATAAAAAAAAGTGGGATATCACAGGTACCTTTGTTAAGAATGAAGTGAAAGAGCTATTTTTCAAAAGGGTGTTTGCCAAGGAAATAAAGAAAACATTACTGTGTTTAATACCAAAAACCTTTTCTCCAAACTCCTTCAATAACTTCAGACCCATAGTTTGTACAAATTTTCTTTATAAAATCATCTTAAAGATCTTTGAAATAGATCAGCTGTAACTTCTCTCATCAGTAACAATCAGGGAACATTCATCTATAACCGACAAATTTGTGATAATATATTAATTGTGCAGGAGCATCTCAAAGGTTATTCAAGAGCAAACTCCACTCATAATTGCGTTATCAAGATTGATTTTCGTAAGGCCTTTAATAGTATAAGTTGCGACTTTATTTGGAATATGATGGAGGCATATGGTTTTCCACAGGTCTACATCAATTAGGTTAAAGAATGCTTGACAACTACTAGATACTCAATCTTGATTAATGGCAGTCCCTCATCCTACTTCAGAGTTGAAAAAGGGCTTAGGTAGGGTGACCCCCTCTCACTCTTCCTTTTAATCTTATGCATGGAAATTCTCAACTCTATAATCAAGCTTGAAGTGAACTCTAACATCGATTTCAAGTATCAAATGAAGTCTAAGAAAATCATATTAACCAACCTATCTTTTGTTGATTACTTGCTTCTTTTTAGCATAGTAAACTTAGAGTCGATCAACAATTATATGCAAGCTCTTCACAAATTCAAAACCACTTTAGGACTATAGATTAATCTCAGCAAAATCCAATTTATTCTATCCAAAGAAGCCACAAATATGACCTCACATATTGCTTTAATTACAAGAATGAAAGACAAGACTCCACCTCTCTTATACTTGGGTTGCCTATTTACCCGAAAAGGCTGACATTTCTTAGATGCACACCTCTTATAGAGAAAATCCAGCATAGAATCAATACTTAGACAAATATATTTTTATATTTTGCAAGGAAACTCCAAGTCATTAAATAGGTCCCTAACTCCTTTCACATTTATTGGAGCTCACACATCTTCCTCTTAAAAGGTTTCATCAAAACCATAGAGTGAATATTCAAAGTCTTCTAATGGAACTCTACGACTAGTACAAAGGGTTGTGCAAAAATTAAATGGTCTGATACATGTTTTCCTAAAATAGAAGAGAGCCTAAGTATATATTATATTAAGCTTATTAACCAAACAACCGTTCTAAAGAGGCTTTGGTAGATTCTTGAAGACAGGAACTCAATATGGCTTAGGTGGATCCACTCTTATTTCTTCAAGGGTCATAGTATATGGGAAGTATATAAGGAGCCCTTCAACTTTTACTTTCTTAATCAATTGTTGCATCTGACACATCTGGTTAAAAATGATTTTTCCTATTATGTAGCAATGGGAAGTTGATACCATTATGGTACTGGTATATCCAGGGTGATTTTATCAATTCTACAAGCATGCAAAGGAGTTCTATCAACCTCCCACTCTATACTAAACTAGACACCTTTAGCATAAGAAGCAACTGAAACTTCCTTGCAACTTTTAGGCACTTGCAACCCCATTACTCTCCTAATCCACTTACTTAAGAAACTTTCTTTTGCACAACCAACGGAGGAGTGGTATCGCATTATATGGCATAAAAGTCTCCCCTCCTAAAATTTCCTTTCTCTTAAGGCTTGCTATTCAGAATCATCTTAACAATGTAGATCACCTCAAAATTTTAAATATTAACATTTTTTGTCCTTTTTTTTCAATAGCCGAGGAAACTACAGATCATTTATTCTTTATGTTTGAGATTACCAACCAAATATAGGAATCAATCAAGTTACACTGCATATGGAACTCTCAAGCTCGTACACTTTCTAATGTGATTCAGTGGCTATCATCTGAAAGATCTCTTCCCAAGTTCATCCACATTAGTTGTTTGCATGATTGTACAAACCATATGGAAAGAGAGGAATGTTTGAAGGTTCAACTCTAAGAAAAATGCAGCCCTAATCCTCATCTCGTAAATGTTGGCATGAATCTAAGAACTCGTAATGCTTGAAGATGCAACTTGAAGATCCAAATTCTAATTTTACTTCACTTTCCATGTTTTCTAAACTTCTATTTTAAGTAGAATTTTTTTTATGATCTCATGTATTGAAGGCTACCCCCTTATGTACTGTTTTACTTGTACTCCAATTCTTTATTATTGATTTTTATCCTTTTTATTTTGAAAAGAATAATCAATATAATAGTATGAATATTTAATTGAAAAATTAAGCATAAACTAAAATAGTTCAATCTTGCTAATACTACATATATTTGAAATTATAAATTATATTTATTATGAACATATTTAGAACATAACAAATCTTATAAAATTTAAAGATATAAAAAGGTTATTGAATTAAATTAGACTTGGATTTAAAGATTAAAAATTGTAAAGGTCAAATACAAATTATTTGACGCATAAGAAACAAATATAAAATATTAAAAAATTTTGATATCTAATTGGTATTTTATTAAAGTTAAGTTAAATATTAAATTACTTTCAAAATTAAAAATATAGTTTAATTAACTTATTAAAGGTCATGATTTTACTACCTAAATAAGTGCTCTTTATATAACATGTATAATTCTTTTTTATATGTTTATTTGATAACATTAGAGGAAGAAAATTTGAATAGTTTTTAAAAATTTTCAACAAAGATATTGTCTTGGGAATTTAAAGAATTCATCAAAATAGTGAATTTAGAGTTGTTAGTCAGGAGTTGACTATAATTTAGGTGTAAGTAATGAACTATTAATTATTTTATGTTGGATTGAATAATTGCACTAATGAGACTTTATTCTTAAGTATTTGTCTTTTGAAAAATCCTTTGGTTACTCTCCTTCCATATGCCATAAATTGTGTTATTAAGAGTTATCTTGAAAGCAACCCAGTCCCTTTCCTTCCTTCTCTGATTTTGTCATAACCGATTGATTAAAGCATATCAATTCAGAGTTAGAACAACCATGTTGCACTTTTGCTTTAATGTATCCAAAATGTAGGATAAAAAATTGGAGTTAAAGAAGAGGTGCTTCTTGTTCAGATTTTTAAATTATTTATACTGTAAGCATACGGGTCATGTTTTTATAGTATAAATAGTATTGTTCCCATAAGGATTGGATTAGTCACCTAACAATTTTTGTTCACTTTATGTAAGATAAACAATAGAATAAATTTGGATATAAAGCAATCTAAACTAGAAAAAGTTGGCAATTAAAAAATAAGAAAGCAACAATAGATTTGTAATTAATCAGGGATAACAATTTAGGAATTACATCTATTTATGTTTTGTTTTCACCTTACCTTCTTGATTTAATAATACCTGACCCTGGATATCCAATAGTTATAACTACTTTGTCTTGAAATCTAACTAAGTAATCCTAATTAAAACATATAAGAATTAAATTATAACCTCTCTATATCCCAAATTGTTCAAAAACATCATTCACAATCAAGGAAGAAAAGAAAAGAAAAGAAGATTGAATCTCAGATGTTCTCTTATTCTTGAATAGGAAATTCTACAACTTTTACTGTTTTGGAATTTGCCTATTTGATCTCTTTCTTAAATGTTCTAATCGCCTCTTTTGGTGTTTCACTTTTTCCTTTTATACTTCTTGATCCTCTTGGGACTCTTTCTAGAGTTTCCACTCTTTTTTTAAAAGCCCCAAATCACCAAGAACACAAAAATCTTGTAACCTAAAATTTTGACATTTGCATGATTGTGACTATGCATGGGCATGCATTGTCTTCTACATGCATGTTATGTTGTGCACAATCATTAAAGAGGCTTCCAGATACTCCAACATTGATCCTACATAATCGTAAAGGTGCACAATTATGACCCATCTTGCTCTCCATTTTTTTCTTCCATTTTTCTTTAAGTTTCTTTTCTCCACTCATCATCAAAACACATTAAATCTCCTCCAAAACTTGCATTAAGATCAAATTCTTGCCTTAATCAAACAAAAACTTAAAAAAAATTAACAAAGAAAAAAATCTAAGTCTTAAATACATGATTATCACTAACAAAAATACCTAAAGCACATTCTATAACTTATAAAACACATTATATATCACACTTATCAACTTCCCCACACTTAAAACTTTGCTTGTCCATAAACAAACTAAGAACATAAAATAAACAAAACATGCAACATAAATCAAACAATTATGCAATAATGCAACAATGTAACAATGACATCAAATCTCTTGAAATTAACTTACCCATAAACATCAATCACTTAAAAATTTCCAAAATACTAACTTATTTTATTTATATTCAAGTTTTTTTTTTAAATACACATATCAGTCAAAATATTGACATTATATTCATACGTATATGGCACTTGTAAGCATGCACTAATTCTTATTTAACAATGTGAAAGGTAGGCAATCATTATGTGCCCATTTATGGAAATTTGTTGACACTTCATAAAAAGATCAATATGTTTCACTTTTATATTAAAACACCATATTCTTATATTTTTATGTAATGATCATCTAATCTTTTGACGTGAAGGAAAAAAATTTGTCGTGAATGTCATCTGGCTACTTAGCTATATCACAACTCACAACTAGCTTCTAGCTCTATTCTTAATCCCAAATTTTCAAAAAGAGCTAGTAGAATAGGAAATTTATTTAACATATTTATTTATTTATTTATTATACTCTAACCTACATCATTTCTTCCTAGTCAATCCATTTCATGAAAAGCTATTAATGATGCCCACCAAATTAATTTCATTAATCATAAGCACATCCAAATTAGTGTCATAAAATGAAGAATAGGTAAAATATTCTAATCAATATGCATATTCACCTCAAAAACACTCAAAACACAAACTTCACACACTAATATTTTTTCAAAATTTAAATGATCATGTTCATAGTTAAGCTCATTCCTTTTAATTCCAGACCATTGACACATTCACACAAATACACACAATGCATCATCATATAATGTAACAAAAATTTTACACAATGTAATAAAAACCAACATAATGCAAATGCAAAGTCACATATAATTGATAATGCAAATATATATATGTGTGTGTCCCCACACTTGAACAACGCAATGTCCTTAAAGTGGAAATGGCACATAAATAAAAAAACACAGATAATTAATATAACAATAAAAAATAAAAATAAAAATAAGGGCAAAAACAATTATGAGGATTTTGTTGGTGATGGTGTTGTATAAGAAACTTGGATGCCTCACAACTCAAAGTACTTTGACAATTTCTTCGTTTAGTAGCACTATTGTCGTACTACTTGCTTTAAATTTTCTTTCCATTCTTCCCTCTAACTTCTTGTTGTTTTCTTTAATTTTGTTGAGCACCTTCTCCTAGCCTCCTTCTTCTTCTTCGAATTCTTCACTTGATGTTTCCTTATGATGCTGCTATTATAGGGTTAAAATTGATGTTGCCTGTCCTCTCATGTGCTTAACAGCATATCAAGATGGATCATGGAGTTCTATACCATGAGACTCTAAGATTTCCACCCTCTTTAAGTGTGTATTATTGAAAAACTCAAGAGCAATAGAGGTTATTCCATTAACAGTAATATCATGACATTGAGTCAATGTATTTACCAAGAGTTCCATTCTTAAATAGTTACTCTTTTTAGTGAATGAAGTAACTATTGCGTGGAAGATGTTTGTAGAATAGTAGATCTTAGTTTTATTGTCTATACACCAAGAAAAGCTTTTGATTGCTTTGACTCTTTGAAAAATTAGTGTGACACAAGAATTTATACAATAATAAGTGTTCTGGAATCATAATTATATTATTTGGTGCATTGTGAGGTTCAAACACATGTTGCCTCATTAATTTCTTCCAATATATGCATGCCTTAAAATCTTTATAGGATTATACTATTTTTTTCTTTGGGGAATCCAAATATATCCTCAATAACATTATGATCTAAGTTATATGGTTCTCCTTTTAATTTAAAACAAAAATTATCTAACGTGTTTGGCTCATAACTAAGAGTAATATAGGATTCTAGGGTAAGTTCTTCATACACAACATAATCACAATGAATAAAATTTTCCTAATTAAATCTTTTTCTTAAAGATTCCACTGTATCTTTTAACCTAATTCTTCCAAAATTTGGAAATCAAATAATAAGGTGTAGCAACAATTTTAGAGTTAAGTTTTTGCAATGTATTACCTTTTTCTTGCGAGAAGATCATGAATGGGGCTCCAAAACCTATAGCCAAATCATGTGCACCATTGCCAACAATCTTCACTTTCCCTTTGGGGTTAGACCTTTATGTGAGTTACTTCACTCTAACACCAAGAACATTAAAAAAAAGGAATTTGTAGAGGAAATCTACTTGCCAACACCCAGGAAAATTGAGTTCTAATGAAGGAATCACTAGATTTAGTGGTTACATGTGTAAAATTGGAAGAAAATTAGAAGAAATTATGAATTTTGCTTGATAATTGAGTGAAATCAAGTGAAAAAAGAGCTAGGGGTGCCGACTAGAGAGAGAAGAGGTGAGGGGATGAAGAAAGGAGAAACAACTAAATAAATAGGCTAGTTTTGGGGGTAAAAATATCACATTGGTACAATTTCGACATGTTTATGATCATGCAAACTATATCGGTGACTTCACTATCATGACCATGATAGAAGGTTTAGAGAATATCCTTACAAGATCATACATTTTTGCACAATTGTGATAGAGGGTGAACTGCTATAATTTGCATGATCTTGCATCTTGGACATTTTCCCCAACAATTTGACATATTTCATGTCATAAACATCCATCAATCAAACTCACTTAAAAAATCATAAAATAATGTAACGAGCGCATAAAAACCTATCTAAACTTAACATGCAAAATTTAAGATCATTAGTTTGACCATTTCAATTTAGTTTCTAACCAAGGAAAGAAATTACTTCCCTTTCATATCAATATACTTTTCCAAAATATAGTTTGCATCTATTGCATTCACCTTAAATGTTTCCTTTTCATGATTCCACAATTTTAAAGCTTCATGCTTGAAAAATTAGGTTACCATAAAAGGAAAATTACAACGTGACTTGAGCTTTCAGAAAATAACTTCAATATTGAATTGAATAGTAAAATCACATCTCCTATGTTGAATTCCTTCTCATAATATGAGAATCATACCATCTTTTCACTTTTTCCTTGTGTAACTTTGGCATTCTCTTAAGCATAAAATCTCGAATCTTTTAATTCATTCAGTTGTATGAGTCTCTTCTCACCAACTGTCTTCTAATGAAAATTTAATGCCTTAATTTGTAAAATCCTAAACTTTTCTTTTCATATGTCTATAAAATTTCATTTTGTGTGAATGATGTTTTCGGGCTAATGTAAATTTTATTTTCACTAAAAGGTGAATTAGGAATCCAATCCTGAATGACAAGTATTAAAGTCAAATGGTAGTCGGAAAATATTGGGGTTGACTAGTATAGAAATGGGCCAAAAATAAATTCAATCGGATGGATTTATGATAGATCAAGATTAACCTTCTTTCAAATTATACTGGAGTAAATTTGAAGCATTCTTGGGCTGAAACATAAGGACATAAGAACCAGTCATAGTTACGGATACTTAAAGTAAATTGATCCAACTTATATGTTGATATATTTAGGTGTAAACATGTTATTAAATGGACATGAAATTTCTATCAAAATTGGACAAATGTTTCTTAAGCCATTTAATTTATTTGGACAAGAAATAACACATGTACATGTGAATGAGCCTTAAGTGGCAGTTGTCACATACATGAAAAAATTATCATTATTTTGGAATAAGAATGCACGAAAATCTTATGTTATCAAGTTTATGAAGGAGTAGATGCGAAGGAAATAAAATTTATTACATGAGAGATCAATCCATGGTATGGACATGTGTCATTTTGGTGAGACAAAATTAGAACAATTTGTTATATTTAGGGGACAAGAATTTTCTTGGAGAGGTGAGGAGTTAAAGGATTAATTAAACAAAGATGGTAAGAGATTACATAATGGACAACTGTCAAAAATTTACCTTGAAACGTGTAGGATAGCCCACATCAACGTGTAGCTTAAACAAGAATGATGGCGGAGCTGCTCCACCTTCATTCCACTGATGCCTCACTTATCCCTTAGACTAGAATTGATGTTATTAAATTGCAGCTGCTCCCTTCAGGCATAGATCTTCAACTTGTTTCCTTTAGGAAATAATTTCCACATGTTGTTTAAGCCTCCAACCATGGACAACACCTCCATCAATGCCAACTACATGCAGGGAAAAGATGGGCAACACGTTACCATATGATTTTAGGTATGTTAAACAACTCTTGTCCATCCTCTTTAGCTGGTCACGTAAATGCTTAAGCTGGAACATGAATTTCCTTATGATTTGCATGAATGTTTGAACATGATTTGAAGAAAGTGGTAAGTTTTCCTAACTATGTTTAGTGAAATTTTGTATTAGGAATCTCTATTTCCTTGAATAGTCCTAGTGTTTTGGCCATAAATTAGTCTACAAAACTCTAAATTGGGTGATTCCAATTGTGAATGAAACCTAAGACATAGTATTGAAATTATCTAGAAGAGATCTAGACCTAATTCTAGCTGAATGATATTGAAAACTGAGATTGATTATGGTAACCTGATACTATCCCTATGTTGAAGTAGCTTGTGAATTTTGGCACATGTTTCATAATTTATAAGTTGAAATGGAATGATTTTTGATGATAAAAAAACTAGAGACATAGGGGAACAAATGTATAGAAGACTTCAAAACCTAATTTGAACGTTTGGTATGTGAAAATTAAGAAACAAGTGGAGGAAAGGTTAAATGAAGAGAAAAACAGCATGGTAAATGGAGAGGAAAACAACATGTATATCCATATTTTATGTATGTTATTCAATGGATATTAATTGGGAGCATGTAGATGTTATATATGTGGCTTAATAGCTATTCAATGGCAGCATGTATGTTGCACATAGTTCAATGGTTCAATGTAAGGAGTTCAATGGTAGGTATATACTATGTATGTTATTTAAATGGAAAGAAGACGGCATGTATAAATCATGGAAGTTGTTCATGTTGGAATCCAACCATGATCAAATCACGGAGGCAATAGAAAACAAAAATTTTTACAGATTCCGAGCAGATCCCAATAATTGATTAACTTGAATAATAACATGAATACGAATTGTAAGATATCTTACCTTATTCGCGTTCCTGTTGAAATCTTTTTATAAATTGTCAACCACAAGTTGTTCACTTGTCCATCCTCTGATGGACTCCACAGAACAACTTCTCAACACTTTAAGAGGAAGAATGTAAGAGTGCTAGCTCATTTTTCTTATCTTCCTATTAATAGAAAAATCATTAGGGTGGTTTTTAAATTTTATTAAAATTAAATTCCTTAATTATAATTGTTGGACCCCGAATTTTGATTGGACGTTAGAATTTTTAAATGAGGAATTGGCAGAAGTTGTGTTACATGTTTTACA
>JAOTAW010000009.1:2248214-2260215 GCA_025629945.1 Erythroxylum savannarum | reverse complement strand
CATGAATGCATGTAAGATAAAGGGAAGTTATGACCGGAGTCACCAATGAAAAAGAGCTTAAAGCACAGAATGTGAAAAGAGCCTCAGGCTCAGTTGTGAATGTACTCGGTATCCACTAAGGGATATGGGACATAACTTCACACAGCTCGATATCCAATAAGGGATACGAGCTAGTAAAAAGGCACTCGGTCACAACGATAATAATAAATGAAAGTGAATCTCACATGCATTGCATTTATACTTAATATGTGTACCTTATATGATTGAAATGATTATGATGATTGTTCTGAAAGCGAAATGTGATATTTCGTGAACATGCAAAGATTTGAATAAATTGTTACATGTGTTGATGTGATGTATGAATTGAGTTAACCATCGATGATGGTTAGCTCATTGAGTTCGCAAAACTCACCAAAATTGTTACGTTGACTTTTCAGGACCGAGAGACGACTCTAACTACTGGGAGACGCTACAACTAGTGTAGACTTGTGATTTGGGAAGCAAAGTCATGGCTCAAAGGTCGGTCAGCTAGGTTTTGGATATATTAGATAGATTTTGTGTATTTCCTCTTTCATGTAGCACTTTTGGTACTAGGCTATAATGATGTACATGTTAGGGAACGTTGAAAGACACATTGTAGATCTTCGATTTTTATGAAATGAAATGAGGGAATTTTGGGTTTTTAAATATTGTGACTTTCTTAATGATGTTCATAAGAGAATAAAAAAATAGTTGATGCCATGCTAAGTGAACGTAGTGATTGAACGTAGCGCAGGATATATACTGGAATATTCTACGGGCGTCTTGGTATATACCCTACAGTAAGGGGAAACTACAACTGGGTAGTCAGAGGATTAGATTTAACTTCATAGGGATCCAAAGCTAAAATAACTCTACCAATGAAGTAAAAAGGTGATTGGAAAGACATTACTAACTTCTGTTCGAAAATCATATTTCGTCAATAAAGGGCTAGGCTTTTATTTTAGGCTTAAGGAGGCCTAATAAAAGCGGATCTCTGAAGATGATCAAATCAAGCAAAACTTTTTGCTTATTTGAAATATTAAGTTATATTAGAATCTAGGATAAAATGGACATTAGGGGTGGGAATTGAAAAGCGCTAATAAAAGCTCTTTTCCTGGCCTTTCTAGCTAGTTACTTTTTGGTTTTGGATGTAAGAAAAGGCTTTTGGGATTTCTCTATATCTAACCTTGAGGTAAAAGGAGTAATAGATTAATATGGTTTTGGGGCCTAATTGATGTGTGATTAATTGATTATATATTTATTCCATAACACTTAGTGATTAATGATATGAAATGCTTAAACCATTCACGTTAGTTCATATTTGGGTTTTAGCTACAATTCGAAAGTGAAAGAACTAAAGTGAGTCGAAAGAACTATATTTGAGTTGTCTTCTTGAGATTCACACTCATTTGTCTTCATGGAACAAGGATAAGGATTAGAGCTAAAGGAGACAAGAAAATACCAAAAGGAATGAAGAGTAACATTGTTATGGCCATATCATACATCGCATGGCCATGACAAATAAATCATGGTCATGAGAGGTGTGTTAGGCCCATGACAAACTTATCATGACTGTGACACTAGTTGTATGGGCATTATACCCCATATCACGCCCATGCAAGGTGGCTTATGGTCGTAAGTCCCATGACTCACACTCACGACCGTGAACAACATATGCACACCCGTGAAAGAGTGACAGCTCACCCGAAAACCCTACTTTTGGTATAAAAGTAATGTTTTGTCGTCACAACAAATATGAATCATTTGGAGATAGAGTGAGGTCTCAATTTTGAGGTTTTGGGAGAATGAAAAGGGGAAAAACTCTCATCCTTTGGAGAATTATGGAGGACTAGGCTTCCTGATATCGTTTTGGAGGTGATATCGATGCCGAATAACCCAATTAAGCATTTATCTCCATTATATTGTTATTCTTTCCCCTTTTTTAGATTGTTTACGTTATCTTATGTTTATTGATTAGGTATTGTGTAAGAATGATCTTGATGCTCTATTGGATTGTTTTTCATAAGAACCCATTGCTAGAACTTTGAACACAATATATGATAGTCATGTTTGAATTCGTTTTGTGGCAACTGATGGTATTATATCATTCGGGATAATATAACTTAGGTTAAATAATCTGAGCTTATGTGATTATTACTTAGATTGGTCTATTTTTCTCACTCGTAAGGTAGATATCTAATTAAACTTAGAGAGCTTATTCTAGGTTCTTTGATAGTTAGGGTTAATTAACGAGCTCTTCTTAATTAACTAAGACCTAAGGAGAAACTAGGATTTGCAAAGCTTATTGTTGATCTACGACCAATGGTTCAAAGAGAGGTGTGAAGACGATAATGTAATGAATTATGTTTAATTGAGTGTAGGTCGAGATAGAACTAAATAACCGTGTCCTTAAAGAATTCATCATTTTCAAATGTTTTCTTTAATTTGCTTTCATTATCTTAATTTCATTTTATTTTTTATTTTAAACCAAACCAAACTCGTCCATAACCTAAACACCGATTGATTTCATTTGAAAAGCTTTACGCACACTCTTTTTGAGATCAACCTAGACTCACCAGTATTATAGTTGTAGGTTTATTTATTTTGAGAATTGCTATGACACGCTACATCAATTTTGGTATCGTTGCTGGGGAGTGTGGTACTTTAGTTTTTGTTTTTGATTTTAATTGGTTTTTTGTATATATTTGTTCATAATTTGTTTCTTTTAAATTATTCTTGATTTTTTTCACTTGTTGTTTGTCTTTAAAATAACATGGATGGAAGTAATTTTTTCTATAACTCATTCTCATTCCTATAACCATGTTTGGAATGGTCATACTAACTTTAGTTATGGATGGGATAACCAGTAGAACTACTTTCATGATAGTTTGCAGGATGCACAGGAATTCCCGTATAGACTAGAAACTTCTTATTACAAATCAAGTCCATATCTAGAAGAACTAGTTAGTGTTGTCACTACTAACACTTTACAATTTCAACAGGAGGAAAGACAATTTTAGTTTAGCTTCCAAGATTTTGAGTGGCAGCAAACTCAGGTACATTTCTAGAAGAATCAGTTAATGTTGTTTCTGCTAATATTTTGCAATTACAACAGTTCCAAGAGGATACGATACAATTCCATCAAGATATAACGTCTAGGCTCCAGAACTTGGCAAGCCAAGTGGGTTAGCTGGCAGAAGCTATCAACTGCCTAGCATCATAAAGCAAAGACACAGAACTATCTCAACCTGAGGTATACCCAAGGGAAGTTAGTACAGTGACCTTAAAGAGTAAAGAGGAGCTTGAGAATTTTAAGATTACTACTCAAGGAATTGCTTGTGTGGAAGAAATGGTGAAGGAGCTCTAAGTAGAAATGGATACATCTTTAACTTAAAGGTACATACTAAGTTCCTAATTGTTGTTAAGACTGACTCTTTACCTTTACTTAGTAGGTTAGAGAAATTGAACGAAGAAGAAAAAGGTGAAGAGACATTCAAGATATTTGTAGAGTGTATGGACTCAGTAGAGATTGGAAGTTTGAAGATAGGGAAGACACTAGAGGTGGATGATCATAAACCTAGACCCTACCCAGAACACCCTTGTGTGGAGGAAGCATATGTGGCACCTGAAGATCATAATTTTGTCACATGATGAGGAAAACAAGGAGTCGAGCCAGTGATAATAAACAAAGGCACTGCTTGGGAAGTAGCCCAAAGAAAGTTTATTTCTCTTCCTTACATTTTTGGCATTTATTTCTTATATACTTTTGTGTTATTTTGTTTTTTTTCTTACTTGTCTTTAAGTTTTCAATCAAAGAGAGATAGAATGACACAAATAAAAAACATTTTCTCTTTTTTTTTATATTGATCATAAGATTATATAGTCATGATTAGAGTGCGAATTAACCAGAAGAATCCATGACAACTTTATCATGTACTTTTGCTCTTATGATTGGTCAATGTATGTTATCTTTAGAAGAGTAGTAACTAATGGTAGACAAAAGCCAGAGAGATTTTGAGCCTTGTTAAACTGACACATCCATATCAATCTCATTATCTTTTGTTTATATGTGGCCTTCATGACATGTACATCTTGACTTTACCTTAAATTTCTATTTGAGACCACATTTTTATCACATGCATTAACATGGAAATGATATAGGAATTGTTGGTTTCATGAGCTACATTAGCCAAATATCCTACCCATTGATGTGAAATTTTCCTTTGTTAAGCCCCCTTGAGCTTTATTATTCTTTCTTTTGTGTTAACCATATTACATGCTTTAAACCTAACCAAATGTCCTACCCAAGGCTTAAAGCTAGTGGAACAGTTGTTGATTATTGAGTTTGTGGATGTACAAAAGTATAAGTGTGAGGGTTGTGGATATATGTGGGATGGTTATAATTGTTGGTATGGAATTTTATGTCTTACCAATAAAATTTCCATGCTGATGTAGCTTCTTTCAATTTTTATATGGAAAAAAAAGAAAAAGAAAGAAAGAAAAAGAGAAAAGCAAAAGCAAAAGCAAAAGCAAAAGAAAAGCAAAAGAAAAGCAAAAGAAGAAAAGAAAAAGTTTAAATAAATGTATCTAGGAGGAAGGGCATACGTTTTGAAAAGTTGTTTATGGTTAGTTTCTCCTCCTAAAGTTGTATTGAATAAGTGATTTACTTATAATGTTTATGAGGTACATGTGGCTTTGAACGATCACTCTTTATAGTTTCAATGTATTGATATCATTGTCTTGTATGAGTGATTCCTTCTAATTGGTTATGCTTTATGTGGTTTTTGGTGTGAGAGCTTGAATTTAAGTTGGGAAATATAATTGTTGCATTCATTATATCTGATGGTACCTAGTTTTGAATTAATGTTAGCATGTGCGGTTGATGTTTTATTGAGTGTTACTTTTGTTTCACTAGCTTGATGAATTTTATGCTACTTTACCCAAATGCATCTCACCTTACACTTGCCCACATTACAACCTTGAAAATTTCTTTAAATTATGATTATGCATGTGAATCTTAGTGATGGAGAATTGAAATGGTATGTAAAGTTGTGGAATGTCATGATCATGAATGGTATTTGAGTGTAACTATGGATCTATCTTATTCTTAAACACATTTTGTCCAAGTCTACCTCTAGATTGATTAGAGGTGATGAATGTTGATTGATCATGAGTAGAAGCATCGAATGTTGAAATCTTGCTATGGTTTTGAAAGTTGTTTCTATTTACTTATGATTATGTATTCTTGGAAGATATGAGAATTGAGTAAATATTTTTAGGTCTATGATTTTGATTATGATGTTTTACCTAAGGACGGTCAAAAGCTAAGTGTCAGTAAAATTGATATGTGCTTAATTGATTATACATTTATTCCATAATACTTAGTGATTAATGATATGAAATGCATAATACATTCACTTTAGTTCATATTTGAGTTTTAGGCACAATTCGAAAGCGAAAAAGCTAAAGTGAGTTGAAAACACTATATTTGAGTTATCTTCTTGATATTCACACTCACTTGTCTTCATGGAACAAGAAGGAGAAGGATTAGAGCTAAAGAAGACAAGAAAGAACCAAAAGGAATGAAGAGTGACATTGTTATGGCCATAAGATACATCTCACGACCAAGACAAATAATTCATGGCCGTGAGAGGTGTGTCACGCCCATAACACACTTGTTAGGGTCGTAACACTTCTTACATGGACGTCACGTCCATCCAAGGTGGCTCACAGTCGTGAGTCCCAAGACTCACAGTCACAGCCATGAACAACATATGCATGCTTGTGAAAGCATGACATCTTACACATACTTTTTGGTATAAAAACAACATTTTCTTCAAAACAGATATGAATCATTTGAAGAAAGGGTGAGGTCTTGGTTTTGAGGTTTCAGGAGAATGAAGAGGGGCAAACGTCTCATCCTTTGGGGACCTATGGAGGGAAGCTTGATGCTAGATTGAAGGTGATATCGACGCCAAAGAACCCAGTTGAGCATTTCTCTCCATTGTATTGTTGTTCTTTCCCTCTTTTCAGATTGTTTATATTATCTTATGTTTATTGATTGGGTATTATGTAAGGATGATCTTGATGCTCTATTGGATTGTTTTTCATGAGAACTCATTATTAGAACTTTGAATATAATACATAATAGTCGTGTTTGAATTTTTATGTGGCATCTAATGGTATTACATCATTAGGAATAATGTAACCTAGGTTAAATAATTCGAGCATGGATGATTATTGCTTAGATTAGTTTGTTTTTCTCACTCATAAGGTGGCTATCCGATTAAATCTGTTTTTCTCACTCATAAGGTGGCTATCCGATTAAACTTAGAGAGCTTATTCTAGTTTATCTGATAGTTAAGGTTAATTAACGAGCTCTTCTTAATTAACTAAGATCTAAGGAAAAATTGGGATTAGCAAAGTTTGTTGCTAACCTACAACCAATAGTTCAAAGAGAGGTGTGAAGACAATAATGCAATGAAGTATGTTTAATTGAGTGTAGGCCGAGATAAATCTAAAAAACCGAGTCCTTAACGAATTCATCACTTTCATTATTTTCAAATGTTTTCTTTAATTTGTTTTCATTAGTTTAGTTTCATTTTATTTTCTTATTTGTGTTTAAAACCAAGCCAATAATCTAAACACTGATTGATTTCATTTGAAAAGCTTTACACATACTCTCTATAAAGATCGTCCTAAACCCACCATTGTTATAGTTGTAGATCTAGTTATTTTGCGTAGTGCTACATTACTAGTAAGAAGGATTAAAGTACAAATTAGAAGTTGCACAGGGAGCAAGCAAAATTGGTTTATTAACTAGCTTTGTAGTTGGTAAAGAAAAATTCCTTGTATTGAAAAAGGCCCTTCAAATAGGCAATTAAAGGTTGCTTTAGCTTTAATTTCAATTAACTTACCAGGTGTTATTAGAATAATGTTCATGATTATTAAATGTTACCTTAAGTTTAAGGAAAGAGTGGCATCATCAATCTTTTTGCTTGGTGCCATATTATCCAGAGACATAACATTTATCCTTATTTCTTAGGTTATAATGTTCGATTAAACTTCATTAACGAGTCAAGATTTTAGGTTTTTCTAAAATGAGGCTTAGGTGGTTCCAATTGATTTCCTAAAGCAAATTTCTTCCCAATTGGATTCCAAACCTGATAATAAGAGGATTGTTATGGATTTTAGGGGTAAGAGAGGAATATTTTATATACCATCAAACCCCTATCTTTATCTAATCTATGGATCTTTAGAGTTTAAAGTACAGACTAATTAAAATCAACGTCCAATCAAACTTTAGTATAACCAATTCTCCTCAGCCCAACAGTATGTTTATCATGACACAAAGGTTTTTCAATGGAACTTGCTAGGTATTCAAGTCCTATAGTGGAATAATACTTTAGTGGGATAAAATGGGAGGTGTTTCACACCTCTTTTGCAAATTCCACACTTGGTTTCATTTGAGAAGTAGTGATTTCCCATTTAAGTGCTCAAGGTCTTATTCTAGGACTTTCATCATATTAGATACATTAGCGAACCTGAATTGAAAATTCTGGGAAGTCTCTTTTTAGGTTAACTTTTATCCTAATCTTTTAAAGCCTATCCTTCGTAGAGGTGACTAAGGTTCAAGAGAGCAGGTTACATGGGAAGGGACAGGAGGGGTTGGAAAAGAAAAACCAGTGGCAAGGGGGGTGTAAATGGATGACCAGAATTAGGATTAGGAATGAAAGAATGATTTACATCTTTAACAAGAGAGAAAAAGGAGCATCTCCCTCATTAGTTGGAAAGTAAAAATGTTTGGACCTTTTTTCATTTGGTACCTCTAAAACTATGATCATAAACATGTTGCGAAATAGTGATTCATTACCGAAGACAATTGCAGTGGTACCACTGGAGCTATGTAGATAAGAGTGCTACAGAAATGGATAGACAAAGTACAAAGAATAGTTGAACAAATATGAAGCGTGTTATGAGCTGCATTTAACAAGCATACACTATCTGTAACACGATCTTTAGAGGAATTTCCATAACAAAAAGGATTCTTATATTTTCCCCTGCAGAACAGTGGAACAGGATTCATACATCATTATATGGAAACTACTACAATATGAGACTTACGCCCACCACGGAGTATCTCCAGTTCTAAAATCTGTTTCAACCCAGGGGACAAATACCACCTTCCCTTCATCTATATCCGCATGAGCCAATGCAAGAGACTGTGCCAATAAAATGGAAGAAAATGATTGTCAGGCAAGCCAAGAGAACTTTCGTTAATAATACAGAGTGCTTAAACTTCAAGTATGTTCAGATACCATGGCGTGTGATATTCGTGCTTTTACTTAGCATCGGTGTGTATTGAAGAAATAACTCATTTAGGAGAACCTTTTCTAAGTTCCAAACATCAGAATTCAAAAGGTCAAATCCTCTATTCCAAGTGATCAAAGAAGAGATGCATTTTTTGAAATTCTCTAATGATTGGTCATATTACATTTACAGTCTAACAGACAAATCATTGGAAACTAACTTAATGATTAGAAAGTAGTTCTAAGTTTCAAGTTCAGTGGTTTGAAATGATATTCAACCAATCACGAAGCAAATGGTTTGATTTGCTTACCAGAGGAGCTGGACCTCTTACAACTTTTCCTTGTTCATTGTATTGGGACCCATGGCAAGGGCAAATGAACTTGTTCTCAGCTGAGTTCCACGGCACAACACACCCAAGGTGTGTGCAGACACCATTAATCCCATATGTTGCAAGGGTTCTATCTTTCTCCACAATAAGGTAGGTCGGGTCTCCCTAAATTCCATCCAAGCATTTAAACAAATGTCATTCTTAGAATGCTTCTATCTATATGAATTTTCCAGACACCCATATGCATATAGTTTTAGCCATTAAAAAAGTAAATCTGCTTGGAAGTACTCCAAAGAGCTAAAGCTCAAAATTTTCAAGTAAAGCAAAATGGTAAGACTTTCCAATTGATCCCTACTATTAGAACAAAGGGATAGCGGTGCTTTAAGGGGAAAAAAAATTGTCTTATATTTATAAAAGTTTCTGCATGAATAACTAATAAAGTTTCATCACCTTCAATCCCTGAGTAAGTGTTCGGTCTCCAGGTCCATGAGTCTTGAGCCATTGTTCTGCAACAACATCATTACCAATAGCATCCTTCGCAACGGTACCCCCACCAGCACCTCGGTTCCTGACATATATTTCCAGGCAAAATGGAAGGAGGGAAGAAGTTCACTATAAGCAAAACTTTTACGGAAGTTGACAGAATAGAAATTTCCAGGCAATTTGATGATTCGTAAATTAAATCAAAGAAAGACTTTGCAATAACACCCAACTAAACTGACTGGTCATTTAGCATATTCTTTCCTGCCTCTAGAATTGTTTACTGCATATTTTCAGTGAAGATTAGTGCCTCCCTTTAACTGTAACACGTATGTCATTTCATTCGGCAACTGGAAAAAAATCATTCTTTAAGATTTGGTAAAAATCGAACTTAAAAATAGCAATTTGATTGCGTTTGAGGAGACATACCAACACAATCAGCAATTTATAGTTATGGTTTGCTCCTTGAAATTTGAATGGTAAGAAAATATTCGATATAAACGGAGCTTAGTTGGTAAACTTGATATAGTCCAAATCCCTCATCAGAATCTTATAGTTCTGATTACTATTAGAAATTTTAACAACAGCGAATACAAAGAAAGGAATAAGTATAGTACTTTCGAATTTTGTAGGATGAAAAAAAAAGTTCTGCTAGCAGCCACTAATTTCCATGGAAAGAGTCATGATAACACCATTCTCTGCTTCTTATATTAAATTGACAAAATGTTGACATGAACAGGATACAAATGAAAAGAATGATAAACAAGTGCAAAAAACAATGTTCTGCGATAATTTCGTGGGGGTTATAAAATAAAAGGTAATCATTGCTTACCCAGGTGGAACAAAGAAGTAGGTATACGGGAGCAGCATTCCTGCACTGGGGAGTGAAATAGCGCCAAGAAGAAGCAGGTTCATGAGCTTCCTCTTACCCATGTCAGGGACTTTATCAGCGGCAATACTGGTGGCCTGGCATGCGATTCTCATCCGTTTGTCCTTTGATACCATATTATTCCTCGTTAGCTTCGCAAACCCGGCATGTGTGGGACAAAAGATGCCACTTTTGCTGGAGCATAGCTGGTAAACGATAGAAGCAAATACAAATATTATAACAAAAATCTAAGTGAAATCAAGATAGATAGAGCACGAGGAGAAATGCTTCATGTGACATTCACCTGTGAGGGTGTTGCGGGGGAGAGAGTAGTGGAAGCCATGGATAGGATATGTTAGGACAGAAAATGGGAAACGTTCTGCGCTTCAAGGGATGATATTGTGCGGAGTGATGAAGTGCAGGGACATGCAAGAATACGGTCAAAACCACAACGACCACAACCGTACTAGATAAGGCGCTTGACATTAGCCATAGCCACATGTTCATAGATGGCGCTGTGTTTTAGAATAAATCCTACTAATGGACTGTATACGCAGGCTTGTGACGATCCACTACACATTAAATAACTCGAATGCTGGTCCAGTTGTTACTCATCTGACCTTTGAGGCTTTCTTGCTCGGCCTACGCGGTTCGATGTGCTAACTTTAAGGCCTAAGCCTTTAAAAATCATGGTCCTTATTCCCGCCATCGGCCCACAATGAGCGTCCATGCTTTATAACAATGCCTTCCAAATTGGAGTAAATAAAAGAAGAAACAGTGCATGTCGACAACAGACAATAGCTGCAGTCTAGACTAGAACTACAGAGAATCAAAATGATGGTGCCATCTGCATGAGGGGCCGGCGTGAAACATGCAGTCATCACGTGATACCAAGTGTCTCTCTTTACGCTCTCATTCCTTGCTAGCATGCAAATGCAAAAAAAGCAAACCCGACTGTTCTAGATTTACCACGTTTTTTGGATATGAAGCATTATTGGTTTTTGTAAATTGAGAGAAAAGGGTGACTGCGAGTTTTCCAATGAACGAAATGAATATGTTTTAGTGGTTTCTTTAGACTTTCTCTTGCATCAATATAAAAGGGGAAAAAATAACAAAAGGGGAATCCTCCACCGTTTTCTTCAATGAAGAAAGACACCCAACAAGCAAGAAAAAGTAGAGGAGAAGAGGGGAAAGAGTATGGTATAGGTTAACATAAATATGGAAAAAAGAGATGGACCAACCTTGAAGCAAACCCAAAAAAACATACTTTAGATGATGGCAAAGTCATACGACGAAGATTTTCCTTCATTAATGAGGAGTACTGAAAATTCACAACGAATTGTCTATAATCCTTACATCTAAGTCACATAAATTACTTCACAAGAAAGAACGGCAAATAAAAAGAATATTTGTTCGGTTCTTCAAAAAGTCATCACATCGATATAAGCTGATTATGCAAGGTATATAGTATTTTATCCAGGAAAAGGGAATCCTATAATTAAGTAGCATTAGCCTTTGTAAATCATACGGGCACTCATATAAAAGGCAGATATCTAGAAATAAGAACATTGCAAGGACGCCACTTCCAGTAGAAGGTAAAAAGAAATCGGATAGGTCAAGAAATTCAAAAGTAGTTGCACTTGAGAGCATTCTTGGTTGCCTTTCTCAACTTAACAATGACCAAACATATCATTGTTTATCTTTTGTATTCCCACTTCCACCATAGCTGCACCTTTAGCTTTAACGCATTGATAGCTTATGAGTGCTTGAATACAAGTTGATGGGGGGTGACATTTGAGCAGAGACAAACAAACCAGAAGGTCGTCTTCTATGCAGAAAGTTGAGAATGATCTGTATTTGTCTCAAATCTGCTAACAAAAAGTGCACATAGAATGTCGACCGGCTAACCTGTCAATCAAAGTAACTAGCAGATTATCTCTGCGCAAATGCGCAGTGAAAATGCCCAGTGTATTTAATTAAAATTGAAACCAGCA
>JAOTAW010000009.1:2135556-2149535 GCA_025629945.1 Erythroxylum savannarum | reverse complement strand
AGGAATAATACTTAAGTGTATATTGAATCTCATAATTATGATCTCATCATAATTTCAATTACACAGTAATTATTCCAAGGATTTTATCTTTATGAATAATAATTAAATTAATGACAAATACATAAAGATAAAGAATGCCTTGTATTAATAAATAATAATGTCATACAATACAACCAAAATAAATTGGCTGCTAGGGCATAAACTAACAGTTGTATCTCTATATATTGCCTCGATATGACAGAGAAGAATGTACTGAAGTTTTTACAAAAATATCGTTGTTTAACAATAACAAATCTGCCTTGCATGTGTTGGTTGCTCCCTGTTTGTACCTGCCCAATTATGCATGAAATTAGCTACTCCGAATGGTACTCTTGTAAGCCTTTTTAGGGAACTAATTCTCACCCCGAGCCACAAATTCTTGTCATCTTCACAAACATATTAATAAGTACCATATTCACAATTATTTCCTTTTTCGTACATCCACGATCTGCATTCTAAGATAAATGCTACACTTTCCTAGGAATTGTCGGTAACTACTATGCTTAAATAATATTTTTAGTTTTATTATAAAGACTTTGTAGGGTATATTCATTCGTTACATGCTATGTATGATAATCAAACCAAATTGATAAAACTTGACGTGTGTAAATTCCTACTGCCGGCGGCTATCGATTTGGGCTGATTCAACAAGATGAGAGGATAAAGTGGTGGTTCCTCTTCATACGCCAAATATACAAACGCTTTTCGGTCTCCACCGTCGCTTACTCTCTTACATGGCTGATTGTACCGTCTCGCCGACGTCAGAGTCTCCGTACGACCTTCTTTTAACGTCGATCATCCTGATTCCCGCTTCTCATTATGTCCTTTTCTTTTTCGCGATTCTTCTACTCTTTCTCTATAACTTTTTGGAGATTCACTTCCTCCGCCACTTGCTCAAAGGCTTCCGAGGCGACGTTGTAACCATCACCTGCAACTTTTCTTCCGACCTCTACTGCTCTGTCGTTTCCTCTTGCCGGATACTTCATGGAAGGTTCCGATTCGCGCAAGTTTTCTGGATAATTGAATGTATGTGACCTGTCCTTAGGACTGATTTTGTCCTTTTTTTTCTTCTATAAAATGTAGGTATAGCCCTACTCCTTGGCTCTCTAGTCCTCATCTCCAAACAGCGTTTTTGAGTCTGTTTGCGAAGTCTCCTAACTTCAGTTACAGGAGGTTAGTCAGTGACTTCCTAAGTCTCTGCTTTTTACACATTTCTTCAATGTTCCTGAGTTATATTCTAAAATCATGTGTAGTAGCAAAATAAGTAAGAGTATACTGGTGTGTTGGCTTTTGACCTGATAATTGCAATAGTTGTGGAATAACACTGGTATTGATGATAATTGGGGTATTTTTCTTTTACTTTTAATATGTGGATTAAAATAAAAAATTGTTTGTTTTGAATGTTCAGGGAGTTGTTCCATGCATCTGACGGCGGAACAATTGCGTTGGACTGGCTATTGTATTCTGATGGTTAATATCTTCAACTTTTTGGGCTTTTTAGAAAATGTTATTATTATTTGTCATATTTTCCGTCTAATTTTTTCAGTTATTCGTTCCATTTCGTTTACATGTTGCTATAGAAATCTTGTTGCTTTCCTTTTGCTATGTGAAGCTTTTGAATTATTTGCTGGCAGCATATGTGGTTTTAAGATCGATAACAACTCATGATCTTCCTGTTCCTTGTTACAGTTTTCTTAGAAAGGTTCTAGAATAGCAGGAATAGATCCATTCACTTGACTCAAATCACATACTGTTACCAGAAATGTATCTTGAGTTACAGTCTTCTAAACATTTTATACTTGGGACTTTCAGAAAATAACTGTAATATTTGATGAAGCAGAGGATAGACTAAAGTCAGAAATGAAATAGCCAATGTTATGGATTTTGATTTGTTGAGGAAAAAAGAAATTTTTCGGTTAACTTAAATACCCAAAAGAATATTGCCATATATGACCTTCCTTCCGTCATCCTTGACCTGGTTATTTGATTGCTTCATATCTCTGTTTTACAGTTAAAGAAGATACCTCCTCTATGAATGAAACCATTCTACCCAATGATAAAGCTCCAGTTGTGATAGTGATACCTGGCTTAACTAGTGATTCAGCTGATGCTGTAAGCATCTCTTTTCCTTCCTTTTTATTGTAACTTGTGGTCTTATTATCTAGACTTAAATGGGAACTTGAACTAAACTGCAAGTTGTATGAAGCAATTTGCTTGAAATCGGTCCATGTGAATTTTCTATTCTAACTAACCCACTAAGAATCATTTAAGCTGCAGGTTCTTATGTTTCTTCTGTATTGAGTGAATTTCTAAGTATGAAACTCCTTATATGATCTCCAGAAAACAATATGCATTACAAGGATCTTTATAGATAAATTGACATCTATATTCCAAGGCAAGATATGGAATATAGATGTCAATTTATCTATAAAGATCCTTGTAATGCATATTGTTTTAAGATATGAACATGGTTGATTAAATGCTCAAATTAGTAGTAAGAGAAGTGATTATTCTCATAAATTTTAAAATTTTGAAGTATTGTTGGATGATTTTCTTTGTCAAATTTGAATTTAGGATTCATCCAGAATTGAAATTATCTCTATGTCAATTGAGCTATAACCTTTCATTTTTACTACTTTACCTTTTTTTGTGATATACTTTATTCTGAGACAAATATATTGTCTACCAGTATGTAAGGCATATTGCTTTTAAGATGGCAAGACATGGTTGGAATGTTGTTGTGAGCAATCATCGCGGACTTGGAGGGATATCAATAACTGTAAGCATAAACTTGAGATTGTTATTCACAAAATGTTTTATCTCTCTTTTCACTCTCTCTTTCTCAAAACTTTATGGAAAAGGGTGTCCACTCAGGCAATTAGCTCATACATCATATGACTAGTAAATCTCAAGAAAGGGGAAGAGAAAGGAAACTGTGGTGCTGGGTTATCTTTTGGCTTGATAGAGGGTTCTATTTTCATTTTGTTCTATTTTGTGGGAAAAGGAAAGGGTGTGCACTCAAAATTAAAGGCTTATTTACCGTTTTGCTTATCTAGGGAAAGATGAGCCTTCTATAGTTTTTAGTTCTTATGAATAAATGGTTCTATGCTAGACTTTGTCATGACATGAATTTCTTACTATTTAAGTAGTGGCTTGGCTTATAAATATTTTTTGCAATTTGTTGATTGCATTTATTCTTTGTATATTGGAAAGAAACTAAAACATGCATAATTACTTTTTCATAATTGTGCTGACAAGTTCTCTTGTTATAAATATATATGATCAGTCTGATTGCTTCTATAATGCTGGGTGGACGGAGGACATACGAAAAGTCATTGGTCATATTCACTGTTGCTATCCAGAAGCTCCTTTATATGCTGTTGGGACTAGTATTGGTGCCAATATCCTGGTACAATAATCCCTACTTTCCATTTTTCATGTAATTTCATTGCATGCAACTACTTTTATTGATCCATGTCTCTATTTTTAAGTCCTATGAATGAACCAAGTATTAAGGAGATCAATAGAGCTACTATGCAGACATTGTGGCATGAATATGAACTGTGCTTTAAAATTTTAATGGCTCTACTGAGTTCTTTGACAGAATAACTGCATCGTACTACTTAGTACATATGTAGAGGACTTTTTCCCTCAAATGCAATAGGGTACTGTTCTAAAAAGAGAGGGAGGGGAAGAGATACAGCCATTTATGGAACAATTAAATTCCTAGGAGTCTTGGAAAACTCTGATAATTTAAGAAGATATTGATAGACATATTTAGTTCCTTTGGTGTTGAAATGAGTTAATTTTGGGCTGTCTAGCAGCAACTAAATCCGTACAAGCTAATTTATAACTTAAATTTGACATGGACATATGCTCAAAAGCTATCCGAAAGCAGTCTATTTTGATTGCACTCATTTCTCTTAAGTGGATGTGTCAAAATTTTTAAGTACTCTTCTTCAGATCAACAACAAGATTGTAATATGCCTTACTGGTCTTGTATTGAGCGCTATTTGATTGTTTATATGTCCATAGTTTGTATCTAGGACATTTTTGCTGTGTAGTCAGAATTTCAATGCTCTGGATATGTACAATTTGTGTTAAGACAACGTTCATGCTCTAGGTGAAATATCTTGGAGAGGATGGGGATGGTATTCCTCTAATAGGAGCTGCAGCTGTCTGTTCTCCTTGGGACCTTTTGGTAAGAATAACTCATTTTATGATTTGTTGTCATTTCAGTTGTCTATGTTTTGGTGAATATAATCAAGTTCCAAAAGTATTAGTTCACATGTGTATATCCTTTAACACGGGGCTATTTTCGCTAGAATTTACGTCATTTGTTCTTCTTATTTTCTTTTTTATTGATATGATACCAAAATCTCATATTCAACTAGTTGACCCCTGAATTTGTGGACTATCAGTGATGCTTACAGTTTCAGTTCATGTAGGTCGGTCTATTTTGGGTTTACACCTTCATATACCATTCCACTTGTGGGGTTGTTTTTAATTGGATTATATATGTCATGAAATGGGCATTAATTAGTAGGTGGGAAATAGTGATACATTAATTGCATTTTGGAAATATGGAGTGGTTTTAGGAACGTGTGACATGAACTAGCTATTTTGGTGTTTGTTCATACACTTTAGATCACCATGCTCTTATGAACGATTTGTCATAAAGTAGTTTTGACCATGTTTGTGAGCACAATTTAGATAAAGGTTCTTGACTTACCGCCTAACCATCCCAAATAAATAATTGTTTGAGCATTAGATCAACGTCATGAGATCCTTCTTAAAATAACAATTTATTAGCATAAAAAGCAAGTTATTAGTTGGAGTTATGTTGGGAGTTTTAGAAATTCCTGTCCCTAAGTGTTTGTAAAATGTCATACCCTGATTGACTTACAGATATGTGACAGGTTCATAAACCGCAGACTAACACAAAAATTCTATGACAGAGTTTTAGCTGTTGGCCTTAAAGGTTATGCACAACTGTACGTGTACATCAACTCTTCCTAACTTTTTTCTATTGATTTTCTCAGAATGTTGAGCTACATTAGCTTATTAAGAGTATGGCACAATATTTTTGTTCATGATTTTTCTGGTCATTTGATCTGTACTTGCAGGCATCAATCTGTATTGTCGCGCCTTACAGATATGGATAACATCAAAAAGGTAATTTTTCTTGTTCCTTTTCTTTTTCAAGTATGAATTCCTTAAAATTGAATGTATCCCCTAACTGAAGCAGGTTATTCCATTATCACTAGTATCAATTATGAGTGGAGTGATTGATCTGTAATGGTAATGGGGTGAGTGAAATTACCACTTGAAAATGGACTAACTTTGGCCTGTACTTATTTTCAATGATGCTTTCATTCTAAAAAGGTTAACATTAGTGTAATCTTCCAGGCTACTATTTTCTCAACAGTTATTGTCAAGCTGCTCCTATGGTCAAATATTTCTAGCAAATGAGAGAGCTACTCTTGTATGACTGAGTACTTGTAAACCACACAGGTGGTGTCAAGGATTCTTATCTGCTTTTGTGCGCAACAAATTGTCTGGCTTACTAGGGAATCTCAGATTTACTTCTAAAAACTGAATGTGATGAACTATCTTCCTAAAATTGGGTATATAACCTAGTAGGTCTAAATGAGTCATTTACCACATGAAAGGTTAACTATCAACTTCTTCCTTTTTAATGGATCAGTTGGCTGCTTGTAGGGGCCTATAACTTGTCCCAATCTAGCCATGATGGTATATTATCTTGAGTTTCTATCGTCTTAACTTGCCATGATGGATGAAGCATTTCTGGTTATTGAACTAAGTGTCCCATGGGTCGATGACACAAAAACCATGGGGTGCATGCATATTTACGGAAACTCCATGTAACTTTAATTATTTCTCTTGTTATGATGTCCTGTATTGAACAAAGGGGCACCCGAGTAATTAGTCCCCTTTGTGATAAAATATTCCTTTGTTAGCTATCTAAATGCTTATTGTTACATTGCTGAAATGTACTAAAAAGGAAGGTTAAGGAAATATCCTGTAGTTTTAACTATCTTGAACCAAAATGCATCTCTTTTAGGTTATTATTCTATGGTTAATATATGGAACTTGTGCAACTGGTGGTATTTAGTGTTAGACCACATGTTTCCTTGAAGCAATTCTATCTTAGTTTGACATTGTAAATAAACTGATTGTCATGACTTGCTGTTAGCAAGATTTGTGGCTTCTACTTTTCTACAAGCTTGTGCAAAGTCATTTAATTTGGTTTAGATGGTATCTTGTCTCCAAAGTATATGCTATAAATCCAACTTAGAAACCTTGTTTCTAGAATCATGTCTTCTTCTATGAGTTCACAAATTGCAGATCTATCTCCGTTTACATGTCATATCTGATGTCTCTTAGTTTCTCTTAGTCAAAAATCAGTAAAACTAGCTCTTTATATGATCCATGTCTTAGATATAACTTCGTGAATGATTTTTGTTCATGTCATTTAGCAGCAGCCATGCCAAAAGCCTAAGACTTCCAAATATTGATAAAAATGCTAGTATAAAAGCATATATAAATATAGGATGTCAGATTTTATGCATGAATACACAGCACTTTGGCTTTTCTTTTAGAAGTAAACATTTTTCCTTGATCATTTGGAATTTGGCTACAAAAACTACAGAATATATATTTTTGGCCAAGATTTTAAATTGTGGATTGCAGGTTATTTTGCTATTGTAGATGACATGGATACAAATGTGGCAAATTGCTGTAATGGTCTGTTGCACAACCACAATATTGCAACTACAATTGTAGTTACATTTCACAATTTAAAAATCTGTTCTTGACATACTTCAAATTACAGTTTTCATTTTTAAGGAAATATGCCAAATAACATTAATAATATCCAGTCATATATTCTAAATATGAAGATAGATTAAGTGTGTATAAGAATTTAGAAATTAGATTTGAAACCTAGATTGATTGCATTTTCTTAGGATTGATTAGTGTACCTTGTGAGCATCCCAAAACTACTGCTAGAAGATAATGCCTTTGTATGGTCCTGGTCAATGGACAATCTTATCCCTGCAGGAACATTTCATAACTAGGTTTGTTAAGTTAGCTTGGAACTGTCTTTCTCAACCCAATAAGGCTATAATAAATAAGTTGTTCCATCATCATTATGAGCTATTGTTGTTTCATTTAAAAAAAAAATTCTTGAGAACCCAATTTCTTTATTGGTTCCTCCACAATCAACTCAATTTAACCCTAAGCTGTTAAAAGCTAGTTGCCTAACCCTTTCCCTGCATCACTTATTTGCCTGATGTGCACTATATCCCATGACCTTCTAGTCAATGAAAAAGTTTGTCCGTAGATGTGAATAAATACTATTTTATGCTCAGTACACAGTTGTAAGTATTAATGCTTATTGTAAATGTTAATTAGATTTGAACATTTCATTTATGTACTAAATTGGCAAGATAGAACAAGCATTTGACAATTAATTACCAAGACATGTGTCTTATGTGTGTATATCTGGTCATAGGAATCTGGTTGTCCTTTGTGTTTTGCAGTCATGTTCTGTTCGGGACTTTGATCATCATGCAACTCGAGTTTTGGGGAAATTTGAGGTAAAAGCTATTGACTGATTCTTACCTTTTCTATAAACGATTCTTCTGGTTACCTGCCGATTCAACTGAAAGGTTGACTTGTTTGCCAGACAGTTGATACGTACTATAGGCATTCCAGCTCTGCTAATTTTGTTGGAAATGTTTCGGTGCCTCTTTTGTGTATCAGTTCTTTGGATGACCCAGTTTGTACAAGGGAGGCAATTCCATGGGATGAGTGTCGGTATGGAACAAGTTTATCTTTAACTTCTTAGATTTCTGGTTTTTTGCGGTATTATTTGAGGTTTCATTTCAGAAGATTCCATTTGAAGCCTTCTATTTCCACAAACTTCATTGTTGCCACTCAAAATTCATCAACATGGGAACAGAAGTGTGTGGTAGGCGGACAGATCTGGGCAGATCTTTTCAATGCACATATTTAGGGACAGGTTGGGTTGGGTTAGCAAACCGGTCAACTTGATATGACTTTCTTTCTCCTGTAACATGTCATTGCCCTTGCAACCTGTTTTCTCATTCTCCCTCATGAACTTTAAAACCCACCATACCTAATCAAAAGTCTATCTCCTGTATCCTGCAACAAATTTCTTCTATTTCAAAAATTTCTTCTTCGTTTTGCTTTTCTGCATCTTGGTTTAGACTGACTTCTGTTTTGTCCATGGCTTTCTCTTCTCTCTCTTCTGCTTTCTTGCAAAATTCCGTTGTTGAAACCATCTCTTGCAATAATCTGTACAGTTAAACACTTCTACTTCCTGCAAAGTTCCAAGTTGTTGAAAGCATCTGCTGCTCCTCCACTTCAGGCTATTTAACTGTCTACTGCCTTCACCATTGAACTCAAGATTTCTCTTCCTACTTCCACTGTGATTAATTTTGTGAGTATTGCAGTTAAATTATTGTGCTTACTCAATAACTTAAAAAGGGTCTGTTGATGTTTGCTTTTACTTTTAGATCACATGGATTCCAGTTATAGGTTTTCACGGCTACTCATTTTCCTTGGACTACTAGGTTTTCAAATAAAGCAAAAAAATTAGAAAATTAGGAATGGTAACAGTAATGGATCTCATTAAATAGGAGTTTGGATGGCTAATGAGAGCTAAAATGGATAGTTTTCTTATGTAATCACTAGTTTTCATTTAGTCACTCCATTATATAATGAAATGGAGTATTTGACATAGACCAAGAGTATTATCGTACTTGGACAATGAAGTGATATCCTCATAGGACTAATGACTCTTAAGGCGTTAGTAAGTAAATATTGAAAACAAAAAACTATTTAAAATTATTTGGATTGGTTGGGTTTACAGGGATGGATTGGTCATGTTGGGTTGGGTTTGGGACAGCCCTAGTAACAATCATATTGATTAGCATTCCATTATTTGTCCATCAACATCACAAGGTCGATGCCATAATTCTTCCAGTCTACTGCAATCAGCTTGAAGTTCAAATATTTTATTTGAGCTTCTTGATTACCAGCTGCCAATATGGACAACTATTGGAAAGCCTCATTATTGTTGCTTACCTGAATTGATTTTAAAGCATTTAAGGGTGGCACTCCTTTTATGCTTTAACAAGATTTCTAAGTGTTTGCTTATTTAGTCCAAAACTCTTTCCCCCGTCTTCTTTTATCAGTTAGTTGGCAGTAAGGCAAAGACTTCAAACAAGGAATAGGTGCCATGGTATTCAAACAACCTTATGTTTACTATGTCAAATGGCTACTGACATTTGACATAGTAATTTGGTCTAAAATCCTGCATCTGATGCATTTAGATTGTAATGAGAGGGAATGGCCTCTTTTTGTGGGTTGGGCTGTTGAGATGGCCAAACTTATGAAACAGGATGCTTGCATATTCTAAACAGCCTTCATTTGGTCCATCTATGCTACCTGGAGGGAAAGGAACAACAGGCTTCACAAAGGCCTAGCCATGGACTAATATGCAATGTCAGCAAATGCAATCTTTTGAATTAGAGAAATTCTTATGTCAAACAAAGCACATCTTGTAGTCACAGCCCAAATGAAGATTAGTTGGGAACTTGACTTGAACTTGTAATTATAGGCCTCCTAATTCTGTACACCTCCCTTCTAGTTTGTCTTATTATGTAGCAAGTTGATGGGATCCCTGTTAAGGGTTTATCATCATACACTCTACTGTTGAAAACATAAAGCTTAGTCAATACAATTACTTCATTTCCCCCCAAAACAAGAAAAAAAATGATTTCTAAGTGTTTACATCAGTGTATATAAACATTAAATGCTTTATTTGTTGTAGGGCAAATGAGAATATAATCCTTGCTACAACCCATCATGGAGGACACCTAGCTTATTTTGAAGGGCTAACTGCAAATAGTTTGTGGTAATATATCCCTCACCTTGTATCAGTGTTTCAATACTTCTTCTACGTTTACTCTTTGCATATAATTTCTAAGATCTAAAGGCCTGTTCTTCATGTGGGAGAATACCTTTTATAATGGTCACATTTGAGTATTTTCCATACAACAGATACTAAACTGGTCACATTTGAGTCTTGTCCATACAACAGATATTAAGAAGCAAATATTTTGTATCATGGTATTGTTAACTTGACCCATATTTGATTTTATAGCTTACACTACCTGTAAGTACTGTAATTGCATTGAAATATATTACATTGAGTCTTCATTAAGTCTGATATTTTATCTCAAAGACAGTTGGATTTGAAGACATCTGAGATAAATCATGAAGATACTTCATGAATAGTTCTGTTTAATATAGCTAGTTATACAAGAACGTACATACATGCACATAGTAGTTTCATTTTCCGTAATAGGATTACTTATTGTTGTGGTCTTCCTATGTAATTCTAGCTCTGAGATGAATAATTCTCAACTACTAATGCCCATGCGTAGTCATCATATTTGGTTCCTATTTGGTCTGATTATAAGCATGCTTGCTTTCTCCATCCCCTTACTGCAGGTGGGTAAGAGCAGTTAATGAGTTCTTTCATGTCCTTCACTCAAGCTCGTTGAGAAACAGAAAGGTGCAAATTAGATCACTCCTATCTTTTGTTCAATACAACTATAAATCTATGCTAAGATAAACACTCTCCTGATTGAAAGTGCAACATAGCGGATAGTTAAGCACAAAATTTTCCCAGTTAAGGTTGCCCATTCTGGTTATTGAATACTTGGGTGTTATTTTGTTAGGTTACAATGAAATGAAATGAACTGATAAAGAAATTTGATAATGTAATATATTAAGTTTGCATGGATAGGCTATTCATGGGTTTTACATTGTTAGAGATGTAAAGCAAATTTCATGGCATTGTAAGCCTAATAAACGACCAAACAGTACTAACAGTGGTGTAATGAACTATATTACATAAGAATTAAGTTATTGCCACTTGCATCCAGAATATTTGCTACTTGGAAGAGGAACATTTTTTTTTTTCGTATATCCACTCTGTGGTTGTGTTGATTGCATCTGCTAGCCAGTATATGCGTCCCTTTACTCCAACATCTTAATTTTAGTTTAAAAGCCTGATTCCTTATGCCGATTCATTCTGCTCTGAAGCTGCAACAACTAACAATGTTTTATGTTATCAATTGCAAAGAGCATCCTTATGAATGGATTTGTAAGATAGCTGTATGCTTCTGTTTTGCAGAGGAAATCTTCTAGCTGGACAATTCCACTTGAATCTTCAATTGATCAGGGACCTTATGTGAATGTTATGGAAGATGGAATGGTGACTGCAGTAGGAGACACTGAAAAGGATATTGTTGAAGAGCATTTACCTAGTGAAGATGTAAGCTGCGTTGACAAGGATCCAGACTCCATTAAGAGCGAAATGGGTGTTCACATGACGGAACAAATACAAAAGGAAAGTGACTCAAACCATCCACCAGATCCGTGTCTGAATGTTTCGATTGATCCTCTGAGACAACAGATAGGACAGCTCTTGAGTAGGAGTAGAGTTTCAATCTGGCTACTTGCATACGTTGCCATCATAACAACTTGGCCACTTGCTGGTTCTGCTTTGTTTCTGTTCATCAAGAAAAGGTTCATCATATTTCATCTTTACTATTTTCCTTTGTCCACTTCATTGCAACATCTCTTTTTTAAAATACCCTATTGGGTTTTGCTTGGTTTTATTCCTTCAGTTTTGGACTCTCGAGTTACCTTGCACAATTTTTAGCTATTGAGCTTTACATTGAGTTAGTCAGGAATTCATAGTTTAATCATATAACATTTAGTCTTAACCACGTTATTTCCAATCATGCAATCTTTTATTTTAACATTTCAAGTCTCAATTGAAGTCAATCTACTTTAATTTTAGCTAATTAAATATTGATGTAGTTAATCAGCTTGTAATTGTGGGTAATTAATTTTAATCAAGATTAGTTAATTATTATTTGTGATTAATTATGCTTATTTAGTTTGGAGTTTTCTGTGTTGTAACATCATTAATTAGGGCTTTTCTAAGTTTAAATCTATGGATTTAGTTTTTTTATAAACAAGATAAGATTGAATTTAGTCTCTTTTAGGATAATTAGATAAAAAATTAGGTTAAAATAATGTATTGAGGTACTCAACATGTACTACAGTTAGATGGAGATTCTCATGAAGTTCTCGGAAGTTAAATGAATCTAGTTAGGATAAATGCTAATCAATCTTTAAAATATTGAAAATCAATGAAATATAATTAGAGGTTATAGTCCACATTATAGAAAACTAGATTGGTCAAGTAGACAAGTCACTAACTGGGAGACCTTGAAGCTCATCATATAACAATATAGCGTATGATTCTAGAGAACAGAACGATGACTATCTTGAAGAGTGAAGAAGAGGTAATTAAGGACAAGAAAGGGGAAGTTAAGAAGAACACTGAAGAGAAATTCCATATGTCAATTGATATAAACTACTTTTAACTTACGGCGATGTGTATTATTTTTTTAAAGTGATCGACACTAGATTTTATGAATTTTCCAGGTATCATTAATCAAGACATATGAATTCTTTGCAATGTCTAAAAATATATTTTACCCCAATTTCACTATCAATCACCTCTTAGATGTTAAGTCTACCATCTCTAATGCAACCTAATCTACATTCTTATTAAGCACAATATTCTCGTATCTTCTCATTAGAGAATCATGATGACTCCTCTTAACATGTTCAACGTTGGACCTCGAAAATTTTCTTGATGAATTAAACATGATTTAAATGAATTATGAGGTTTGATGGATTAATTTTTGGAACTAATTATTTATGTAAAGGTTAGTAGAATTTTATTATATGATTTGGTTGTATTAAAAGTGGTAAGAATGCATAAAGGCAAATTGGGCATGACATTTAAGGGTATAAGGTTATAAGGCTTAAGTGAAGGGTAAAATGGACATTGCACACTTATTAAGAGTATAAAAAGAAGAAGAAAGGGTTGTTTTGCTTGAAAATGGAAGGAGAAGCATCGAAGAAGAGAAGAGAAAAGATGAGGAAAGCTAGGGTTTGGAGATTTTGAAGAATTTGAAGCTTCAACAAGTAAGTATAAGTATCATTCTTCTTGATTAGATGAATGAAACATGTTTTAATGTTAGTTAAGAGATGAATATGTGTGGGAAGTTTTGAGAATAGGTAAATGTATATGTTTGATCTTTTAGGGTTAATGATCAAAGGTAGATTTTGATGTTTTTGTCAAGGATTTTTGGGTTAGAATGAAGTAAGAATGATGTTTTAGGGTTATGATTTGAAAGATGGAAGTGTATCGTTGAAGGAAGTTGGAAAATCGGGTTTGGGATGTTTCTGGTAGCGCGCACGTCGCGACGTGTTGCAGCTTTCACGTCGCGGCGCGCTTGTGTATACGTCGCGACGTGCTCCAGAATCCTCGTCACGGCGAGCTTCTCTTTTCTGCATAGGCACAGTTTTGTATTTTGAGCATAACTTTTGATGTAGATGTCCAAATGAGGTAATTTTTGATTTGTTCTAAACTAGAGACATAGGGCTACAAGTTTTATGAAGAAATGAAGTTTTAATTCAGTTTACAAAGATCTTAATTTTTAGATGGAAGTTGAGCATAGAATGATGTTTCAGTATAAGAATAGTCTGAAATTGTTTTGGACATAACTGTTAGAGTACTGAACCAAATTGTATGATTTTGGAGTCATTAGAAACTTAAGACAATGGGGAACAATGTTATAGAAGAAAGTATTATTAGATTTTGTCATTTACTTGATCATACATTGGAATTCCTATTGAATGGAATTTTTGGCTATTGTTAAAGGAAATCAAGGAAGGCAAGAGGAGCAAAGTATAAGGCACCTTTGAGCAAGTCGTTAAGCAAGGAAATCAAGGTG
>JAOTAW010000009.1:1976493-1987133 GCA_025629945.1 Erythroxylum savannarum | reverse complement strand
CGCGCTGGTAAGTCGATGCCTCTTGCATTTGACCACTAAGTTGTTAACTGTAAAAAGCAATCGGGTGATTCTCTTGAGATAAGACAGCACCGACCCCATATCCCGAGGCATCCGTTTCAATCATAAATGTCTTAGAAAAATCCGGCAGCCTTAAGACTGGGGCTGAACTCAGAACCTCCTTCAATTGATCAAAGGCGCGAGCCGTGGATTCATCCCAATGAAAATTATCCTTTCGCAACAAGTCGGTGAGTGGCCCTGCAATGGCTGCAAATCCTCGGATGAACCGGCGATAATACCCGGCGAGACCCAAGAATCCCCGAACTGTCTTAACATTTGTAGGAGTAGGCCACTGTTGGATTGCAACAATCTTTTCAGGATCCACAGAAACTCCCTCATAGGCAATGACATGCCCGAGATAGCCAATGGTGGTTTGACCAAATAAACACTTTGATCGCTTAGCAACCAATTTCTGTTCAAGCAACACAGTCAACACGGCCTGCAGATGCTGCAAATGATCGTCCCATGTGGCACTATAGACAAGGATGTCATCGAAGAACACTAGAACAAAGCGGCACAAAAATGGTCGGAACACCTTGGTCATGAGTCCCTGAAATGTGGAAGGTGCGTTGGTCAAGCCGAACGGCATGACAAGGAACTCGAAGTGACCATCGTGGGTGCGAAAAGCTGTCTTGCTTTCGTCTCCCTCTCGGATTCGGACTTGGTGATACCCTGCTAGCAAGTCTAGCTTGGAAAAATACCGAGCACCATGAAGCTCATCGAAAAGCTCGTCAATGGACGGAATCGGGAATCGGTCCTTGATGGTCACCATGTTAAGAGCTCGATAATCGACGCAAAACCGCCAGGTGCCATCCTTCTTTCGGACCAGCAAAACAGGGGAAGAAAACGGGCTATTGCTGGGGCGGATCACACCCTCCTGCAGCATCTCTGAAACCAAACGCTCAATTTCATTTTTCTGAAAATGGGGGTACCTATATGGTTTAACATTCACCGGAGCTGAGTTGGGTAATAGATGAATAGCGTGGTCGCATTCCCGTTGTGGAGGCAAGCCGTGGGGCTTCTGGAAGACGGATGCAAATTGAGTTAACAACACCTCGATATCAGGGTGACACGACTGATCAAGCTGAGCTGAACACGGAACCAAATCCAACCGAAAATACTCAGCAATCGCATGTGTCCGATGTAAACGAGTTAAGGCATTAAATTGAACTTGCTGCGCAGACGGAAAAGAGGAACCCTTCCATGTCACCGATTTGCCCTGATATGTAAACTCAAACACAGATAAGCGATAGTCTGTCAAAACAGGTCCTAACGTCGCAAGCCACGCAACCCCCAATACCATATCCCAACCTTGAATGGGCAAAACATAGAAATCCACTGAAACTGTCTGACCTTGAATGAGCAGTGGAACCTGTTGAACCAAACCCGAGCATTGCAAACGTTCACCGTTACCCACTAGAACAGAGAAACTCGGTGTAGTAGTGATCAGCAACTTCAGAAACTGAGCAACCCGAGTCTGAACAAAGTTGTGAGTCGAACCCCCATCCAATAAGACCTGAACTGGCTTCCCATGTACTGAGCCCTGAAAACGCAAGGTCGACGCCGAGCATCCCCCTGCCAATGCGTTATAAGAGATGGAGGACAAGGTATCAGCCGCCGACGTGGATTGAACCGGAGGACCTGGATCCGGCGAGAGCGGTGGAGAATCTGTGACATCCAACGGATCTGGAGGCTCAGAATCATCCTCGAGGAGTAAGAGATGTGGCTTCGATTTGCAGCGGTGGTCCCAAGAGTACTTTTCGTCACAGTGGTAACATAATCCCTGTGAACGGCGGTGAGCCACCTCAGCTGGTGAGAGACGTCGGAGAGGCACTCGTTCTCCCCCAGGAAGAGTGGCAGTCGAAACAGACGGCGAAGACTGGCCTGCCGGCACTGGAAATTTCGGCGTTGGTAACAACGGCGGTCTCGAATTACCAAAGGAGGCCTTGAAACCCCCTGGCGCCAATTGAAGTCGCTGCTCGTGCATCAGAGCGAGGGACATGGCCTCAGATAGTGAAGTGGGCTTGTGGACCAGCACAGCATATTTGATATCAGGGCGTAGGCCCGAAATAAAACACTGGGTCAAGAATAGGGCTGGAAGAAAAACAGTTCGATTAGTAATAGCCTCAAACTCAGACCGATACTGGCTTACTGTGGACTTTTGCTGGAGCTTAGCCAACAATCCCTCAGGCTGCTCCAACTCGACCGGACGAAAACGCTGAACAAGAGCCTCCGTGAACGCCGTCCAAGATTGCAACTGATGGTTACGATGCATCCAATCGTACCAATCCGCCGCGGCCTCATCAAAATAGAAGGACGAAATGGTGATGCGGTCTGCCACGTTGATTCGGTAAAAATCAAAATAGCGATCTGCATGCATAACCCAGCGATCAGGATGGGAACCAGAGAACCGAGCCAACTGCACCGGAGCGGGTTTGTGACTGCCGATTGTAGAAAAGTTCTCGGAATGGCCGGAACCACTTGAACCCATTTGGGAATCTGTTTGTGAAACCACTTGCTTTTGAGCTTGTAAGGACGATAAGCGGCCCAGAACTTCCTGCCAAACACGCTTCTGATCTTCCAATGTTGACTTCACGTCAACCAACTCACTACGAAACGTCTCCTGTGATTCCTGCAATGCTTTGATAGAGTCATCCATTACACGATAGCGAGTCTGATGCTCTCCCATCTGTGGAGAGGCTCAATGAAAGCACCAAATGTTAGGTGTTGAACCGAGAAAAGAAGAAATGGACGCAAAAGCAACCCGGCTAAATGGCCAAGGGCTGAATATGTATTAATCAATGCACGAATTACAAGGGATAGTTCTGCAGAATACTAGAATGAGATGAGAATTTAGGAGAAGAAAAGGATGAGAAGAGCAAGGAAATAATTGATAACAACTTTCATAACTAATTGCTGGTGACAGAGCCTTCTATAAAAGGTGGAGATCTTCCTTGAATTCCGTTAGCCTCCTGCTGACCTGGCACTCACACATAGTCATGCAATCTTCTAGGAATTCCTCTGGATCGTTTGCTTCTTCTTGGAGCTTGAGGTCCAACTATACCAGATCCATTGGGTGGCAATGAGTGAGATTGGGCCTGGTTCACAACAGCATCAGCGTAAACTACATACAAATTTTCAACCCAAAGCCACCTTTTGAGTACCCGTGTTCATGTCCCTTTCGACTAAAATTTATCATACTGGAAGAAGTTTGCAGCGGAACTAGACCCGAATCACCAAAAATCCCCACAAGAACAAACTCCATCCTTAAAATGATGAAACCGATTTTTATCTCTCACAACTATTTCCCTATTCACAAGCTTTGAGATAAACTTGGTGGCTTCATGACAATTGATGCATGCACGAAGATTTTTTGCTATCCTAAGAGTAGTTCCAGGGGGAGTATTTATAATACCGTAGGCAATTGCTAGCCTCTCACTATGATTGCAAAGCATCTCCTCTGTTTCTTCATCGATCAGATCATGCAAAATAGAATCTTTGTCTGGAATGAATCCAGCTTCCTTCAACCTTCTTTCTAAATTCTCAACCTCCTCAAATATTTCTTTGTATCTTGGATGGGACTTGTCCCCAACTCGAAATGCTTGAAGCTTTCCATCAATCTCAATCGAACTATAACTGAGGTCCTTACTCAGACCTTTCTCCTTCATCAACTCTCGCAGGTTGGCAACATGATCCCACATGCGAGCTGAGGCATAGAGATTGGATAACTGAACATAGTGGCCTATGTTATAGGGATCCAACGAGAAAAGCTTTTCAGCACTATACTCTCCCAGGGACACACGGCGATGAATTTTGCAAGCACTCAGAAGAGCTCCCCACACACTTACACCTGGTTCGATTGGCATTTCCCGGATAAAGTTATAAGCTCGATCTAACTGGCCTGCACGCCCAAGAAGATCAACCACACTGGCGTAATGTTGTTGTTGTGGTTCAATCCCAAAGTCTCTCATGCAGTTGAAAAGATCCCATCCTTCTTCTACAAGTCCTGAATGGTTGCAAGCTGTTAGCAAGCCAATGAAGGTGACATCATTGGCACATACTCCAGCTTGTCTCATTGCGTGGAAAAGTTTAATGGATTCCTGTCCTTGGCCATGCAATCCATACCCTACAATCATTGCAGTCCACAGGACAACATCTTTGTCCGGTGTTCTTTCAAAGACAAGGCGGGCCAAATCTACCCGTCCGCATTTTGCATACATATCAATGAGTGCAGTGTTAACGTAAACTTCATTCCGCAACTCACTATTGTTGACATAATCATCCATCCATCGTGCAAGTTCAACAGAACCCACCTGCCCACAGGCTGAAATACTAGACGTCAGAGTAATAGTGTCTGGCCTTATCTTCCTACTTATCATTTGACGGAATAACTCGATAGCTTCTTCAGCATACCCATTTTTTGAATAACCGGAGATCATTGTATTCCACAAAATCAAATCCGGAACCTCCGTCTGATTGAAAAACCACTTAGCAATCATGACTTGCCCGCATTTTGCATACATGGCTGTCAGTGAAACAAGCAAATCGGGTTCACGTTCAAGGCCCATTTTAATCACACAACCATGAACAGATTTCCCATGTTTCAAGTCCTCTATATCGGTATATGCTCTGAGAACACTCACTAGTGCTATCCAATCAGGCTTCATACTCATTTTTCTCATCTGACAAAAAATTCTCAATGCTTCAAGAGGTTTCCCGTTTTGTGCATACCCAGAAATAATCGAAGTCCAAGAAACAATCGTCCTGTTGTATAACCTATCAAAAACAAGATTAGCTTGCAAGAGACGACCACATTTAGAATAAAATGTAACTAGACTATTTTGCACAACAACATCTGATCCAAACCCAAGCCTAAATACCTGCCCATGTACTCGCCGACCCACTTCAAATGCCTGCAATGCACTGCAAGCCTTGAGGACAAGAGGGAAAGTAAAGGCGTCAGAATTCACCCTCAGTCCCTGCATTCTCGCATACAATTGAAGAGCGGCCGTATACAAACCATGCCTGGAGTAGCACCTAATTATCGCATTCCACAGGAACACATTTGGCTGAGGAAACTCGTCAAACACTCTGCGCGCATATCTTATTTCTCCGAGATTTGTAACTCTATTGATAATTTTTCCAATTAAAAAACCACTAAACTGCAATCCAATCACTAACAAACGCGCATAAATTTGATTCAACTGAGTTTCACGCGTCGAATGATCAATAAGAGACGCGTACGACGACTCACGAGTGATGTTGCCAAACAGTTCTTCACTCTCGGAGAAGGTGTTAAACTGGAAAGCAAAAGTAGAATAACGATAGTAGTCCTGAACCAATCTCGACGACACTAAAACTAAAACCAGTTGTCGAATTTTGGTGGAGGAAAAGGGAAAGCAGATAGAAGTGGAAGAGAAGAGAGAAGACAAGGCGAGTGCCATCACTCCATGTGGCAGTGGCTGTCTAGGAAAAACCTCCTCCTTATAATAGGGGCCTTAAACGACGTCGATTCTTCAGAAACACCATTCTTGCCTGACTGGTGTCAAACTCAAATGCCAATTACTTGTGTTTCGCTTGTGGTTTGTGTGTGTTTGTGTGTCTAACTTAGATTTTAAAACTTAATTTGTTTAGCATAATCAAATTATGGATTGTGTGGTGACAATTTTGGCTTTGGTAATCAAATTGTAAATTGTATCTTGGCAATTGAGGCTTTAGCTTGATTCATAATTGGGTTAAATTTTCTTTAATTTATAAATTGTGTTGTGTTTAATAATTACCAGTTAATAGTGTCTTAATTTTATTTCAAGAAACAAAAACAAGATTTAAATTATAGTTTAGATTTTGGATTTGGAATGAATTTATGATTATGCGCAATAAAAATAGGCTTTAAATTATAGATTGGAATTGTAATGATTTTATGATTATGGAATATTAGTTGAAATTTGAGATAAATATATCATTCTAAAATAAATTATTAATGGAGATTATGAGATAATTTTATCATTCTATAATTCATAAAAGTTGAGATTTGATTATTTGAGAACATTATGGAATAAATTATAATAAATAATTTGCTTCCATAATTCATATAGATTGTAATTATGAGAGTATAATGATGTTTTTCATTTTTACAATAAAGTCATTTTTGTGATGAGCAATTGTTTGTTGCCAAAAATGTAAGATAAAAGAAATAATGTATGTTCTTAATATACTTGAGGTAAAATTTCCATGATATGTATGGTACTTATACTAACAATTTTTGAATCTTTTGGATAAAATGTGCTTACTTCTCAAATATTTTTAAGGAATCATTTATATAAATTCATAAAATTTACTTGCATGTCAATATCATGTGATTGTCGAGAAGTTATTAGTGTTTTATTTATGCTTGTTATTTTACATTACTCATTATGAATTTTTTATGTCACTAATAGTTGGTAGTAAGTATTCTTCAATTGTTGACTTTGAATATAAGATGTATATATATCGTTAGGGTTCTAAGTCATGTGTATGTTTTTAGAATTTAATATGTGCTTCTATGTTTGTTTTGAGTTGAACAATACACCTTTTGTGATAGTATTTGATAACTTTATTTTGATACGAAGTTATTAATTTAATTTTGACATATGTCTTCATTTATTAAATGAAGGGAAGTTCAAGAACTCATGATAATTCATTCACTTTAGAAAGATTTGATGATCCAACTTGGCCTCATCCTAGATTAGTTCTTGGGGGAAAAAAAACTATATCATTTGTTTGCATCATAATAAGCATTTGAAAGGTAGGGGCATTGCCATATTAAAGAAACATTTAGCTAGGATCAAAGGTAATGTAAAGCCTTATAAGAAAGTGAGTCATGAAGTGAAATAGAAAATGAAGAGTTTGTTTGAAGAGTATAAGCATGAAAAAGATAGAAGGTAAAAATGAACTACGAAATTGGTTGTGAAAGTTCATTTTGTTCGTAGTTCATTTTGTAATGGTCAGGATGACACTAGGGATATTAAAGGTGGTATTTATACCCAACATGAAGAGACTGTTGCACCTGATACGTGGAAAAAAAGAAGACAAATGTGTAACTTTTTTACATCATGAGCAACCCCTAGAACTTAGCCTTCAATCCGCAATACCTTACAATTTAAAAAAGTTGCTCATAATGTAAACATGACAATGGTTAGATAGTGGTATAATTAATATATGGCATTCAATGTTGCCCATGGTGAGGAAGACATGGATTCATGCATCATATGCACGACTAAGTAGCGGAAGTGTTGGAATCTAAATTTCAACCCCTATGACATCCCAAAAAGCCAAAATCTCAAATGCATACATAAACAAATTATATGAACATGATATAACAGTACATGTACCTTTTTGATACTCCTCCTTTCTTGACTCTTCTCCTTGTTTAGGTTGTTGCAAACACCAAACCCTTCTTTGATCACTCAAGAACACATAAAGATGAAGAAGAAACAATATGTAAGGGTGGTTAGAGCACCAAACTAGATGAGTTCAAGTGGATACTCTAATGGAGAGTTAGATAAAGAATGGGTTGCATGTAATTAAATTCATACAACAATTGCATAAATTTCATGAACAAACCTCAAGATCACTTCTCTCTAACCCCAGAACTCTTCTGGACCCTCTATCCTCTCAATTGAATGTTTTTTTTAACTGAAAAAGCTCATATATATAAGTGAAGAACTCACTTATGTATCATCTGTTGTTCCTTTGGTCACAATCGTGGCCTATGAGCCACAATTGTGGCCTACTTAATTGGCAGCCTCGCCTTCGGTCATGATCATGGCCTATGAGACACGATCGTGGCTTACTTAAAAACAATCATACACACTTTATTTTTCATCCAATCTTTTATATGTGTTTAGGTTCCTGATTATTTTGGGCACTTAAATTAACTCTTAATTAAAGCAAATCGTGAAGGATTTCATTATGCCAATTTACTAAAATATAAGTGGATTAACACATGAACTCTTCGATAGTTAATTATCCGATTTACAAACCTTTCCATAGACAATTACCGTGCAATTCGTCCTTTCACCATACTATACCCTACTTAGTTCAGAGTACAGGCTATGTGTCAACTCTAACTAAACTGACTACGTCACATTTAATCCAAGTGTGCTAGTTCTTGTCCTGAGAATCTCTCTATGTTTCATTGAAGACTCTCTTCATGACACATAACTACTCTAGCTAGAGACTCCTGAGTAATGACCCCGACAAGAGGTCATGGGTATCATCTCCTTCTATCAGGAGTGGTGAATCATTTATTGGCTACCTAATTACCTTTAAATATCAATAGTTGTACCCAGTCACCACCCTATGAGTGACCTCGTCTTGAGGCAACAAGAAATACTGTCAAAGCATAGGATCAGTATCCAAGATATCCTTGAGTACCTCAAGTCTAAGGATATTTGCACTATTGCTATGATGAGATTAATTATTCACATTTGATAGATCATCCATATGATAATCTCATAACGGGTCATCCAATGTACTTACTACTCTTAGTAAGCATCCACATGTTAACTCTAAACATCTCATGCTTACAATTTGTGAGATCCACTGCTTGATCAAATTAAGGAGTATAACATGTGCTAGTATATCTTGATTAATAATGTCCTGTCTTATTAATCCTATGACTGAGGATTATTTAGATACTAACATAATTGCACATGATAGGAATCTCATTATCGTTATCTCATCATGATTTCCTTCATGCTATGTTTTGTATTATGGACTTCATTAATTCGATTTAAGATCGACATCAATTCATATATAAACGAACATCAAATTAATAAAAAATTACCTTTCGCTTTATTAATCAAAATAAAGTTTGTACAAAAGTACTAAAGGTGATTGCCTTTAGAGCACTACTCTAATAGCCCAGTCTTATTATTACTAGCCTATAGGGGATGTTATGTCTCTTATAGTCTAAAATATAAAGCTCCTTCAATTGATGACTACAAAAGTAAACTTATGAGCAATTTTGTTTATAAAATAAGTAGTTACTTGGATGAAAGAGGAATGACTTGGGTTACTTATGGGTATTCAATCATGTATGATGGTTGGACAAATAGAAGATATGAGCTTATTATCAATTTTTTGGTTTATCCTATAATGGGAGAATATTTTTGAAGTATATTGATACATCTAGCATTGTTAGAAATGATGATACTATGTTTTAGATATTTGATAAAGTTGTAAATAAAGTTAGACTAGAAAATATTGTTTAGTTCATTACTGACAATGATTATGCTTACAAAGAAATTGGAAGAAGATTGCAAAGTAAGTATAATTTTTTTTATTTGACTCTTTGTGTCGTACATTATATTGACCTAATGTTAGAAAATATAAGATATGCTAGATACTTTCTTGTCATTGATTAACTGTGCAAAAAGTCAAAAAAGAAAAAACATGACCAAGTTTATTTATAATCGTGCATGGGTCCTAAATTTAATGAGAAATAATTTCAACAATGATAAAGATTTGTGTCATCCTACTATTTCAAGATTTGTGACTAATTTCTTATCAGTTTAGTTTTTTTATGAAGAATGAGTTGAGATAAATGATTGCAAGTGATAAATATATTGCATCTCAACATGCTAGATCTAATGCTAGATTGGAAGTTTCTAGAATTATAATTGAAGATCATGAATTTTAATTATAATGTTAATTTTTCATCTGGTTTTGTGAGCCTTTATTAAGAGTACTTTGTCTAGATGATAGTGATGAGAGGTAAAAATGGGTATTATTATGATTCTATAGAAAGCGTGAAGGAAGCAACCAAGGCCAAAATGGAAAATAAGCTTCTTTGTACACACCTTATCTTACAATCATTAATGAGAGATGTGATATGTAACTTTACTTTCCGTTGTTTGTATGCTAGGGCATTTTTTAATCCTAGTGTCTATTTTAGACTAAGTTTTACAAAGAAAGCTGAAGTTAAAAGAAGAATGGTATTAACTATTACAATAATTATTGTCAATGAGATGATGCAACATCTCATAAGCCTACAAATGGAGGTTTATAAGGATGCTCTTAATGATTTTGAGATGTCATTACTACTCATCAAAGAGAAATTTAACCTAGGTATATATTTTTTTTTACTTTTGTTACTTGTTGGAAATTAATCATCACTTTATTGTATTTATAATGTTACTTTTGTTGTCTTACAATTAAATGGTGGGACTAATTCAAAAGTGATGGTCCAGAATTGCAAATGTTTGCAATTCAAATTATGTGCCAATGTGTGAGTGTAATAAGGTATGAAAGGAACTGAAGCACATTTGAATTCATCCATTCTAAAAAAATGAATAGATTAGAATGCAAAAGATTAAATGACTTGATCTTTATTTGCTACAATTTAAAGCTTTGAGAAAGGTATGATATTATTATTTATCATTATTAATTTGAATGTGATTTTTTAATTTCTATTTATTTTATTTTATTTATTTACTAGGACTTTTAATATAACAAGTAGTTCTATAGATCTAATTTACCTTGACTATATCAATCTTTTAGCAGATTGGGTTTCTGAGGAACTAAGGTTGATACATAAGAGT
>JAOTAW010000009.1:1481859-1496642 GCA_025629945.1 Erythroxylum savannarum | reverse complement strand
TTTTGTGCATTGATTTGAGAGTCGATACATTTCAACTAAACACTTAAATTCAATGAGTGAAACCATAGTGAGGGTCTAAAGATTTATGCTTTTCATTTCAATAAGATTATTGAAGTTATTATTATTATGATTGACTTATGAAGTTAGTTTTAGAATAACTGAATTGTACTTGTATGTTGATTTGATTAATATGATATGATGATTTATAGTATGAATGGATAGGTTGGGATTAATAAAGGATGGATGTTATAAAATTAATAATTTAGATTATGATTTGCTTGAGGATAAGTAAAAGTTTAAGTGTAGGGATTTTTGAAAGATGTTAATTTGAATATAATTATTCACCCACATTTAACATGTTTTGCTTGATATTTCATAGTTTTTTTGTATATTTGGTACTTAGTTTGTTTTAAGTGCATTATAGGTTATATCTGCCATCATATATCAAAAGGACAATAATTTGGATGAAAATGTGGTATAAAATAGAGATTTGAAGCAACTAAGTACTTACACAACTGTGCACAACGACAATGTAAGTCTCTGTAAATGTGTGACAAGTGAAGAATTTAAGTTCTAGTCATATGGAGTTATATGCCGTGTATCTTGATATACAAAACCATTTATATTGCCCGTTTAAGTCTCTACGCCCATGTGAAATCATAAATTCATGTGTAATTGAAGATATATGGTCTCTTACATACCCGTGTAGCAGAGGCAAACAAGGGATGAAGAAAACATAAAATTAACATCAAGAGATTTGATAAAAAGCTACATCCAATCCATACTTGTAAAAATATTCAATAGAAGAGAAAAGGAGTTTTAGAATTATAATTTTTTGTATTCTATTAATTTCTTTTGCACATTTTTTATTGATCTCATTTTTTATGAGTAACTAAACATGTTTAGTGTCAAAGTGTGATGAATCCTAGTTTGTGATAACAATCAATTTTAATCTTTTCTTCAATGCAATTATATTGATTGATATCGTGATTCAATTATGCATTTTATTCTTATTCTAATATACCTAAAATTAGTGCATGATTTGATTTCATATGATTGAGATTAAAAAATCCTCTTGTATGAATAGATTTACCATAATTGGAAATAGTTTCATGCAAACTTAGAGATACGTCTACTTAAATCCTTTGGATTAGGGTAAAACCTAATAGCGAATTCATGAATTGATGATACAATCCTAGGGGTTTTAACTAGACATATTTGTGTTAATTAACTAATGGATTAGTTGTTAATAGTCTCGAGACAAATATTAACATAAGATAGGAATTTTCACAGTCTAATAATCAATAATATAATTGCATGATAAAAGGTTAATTATGTAATGATTCTTAGGGGATTCATCACCCACATAATATTATTTGGTATTAGTTTTTCTAAGTAGTTTCCTTTGTCCTATGTTCATTTTTGTTTCCAATTCTAGAATAGATAATAGAAAAAAGGAAACTACTAGTACTTACTAGGTTCATAGGATCGACTAATACTTGCTTATATTAGCTACAGTTATATCATGCACTTGTAGTAAACTTAATATTGAACTTAACCCCATTCAATCAGTCATCTATGGGAAAATTCGATTGGGATGCTTTTATTTCTAAGTGTTATTACCTTAAATAGCCAATATACAACATTGTTACAATGGTAATGAATCAATTGTATTAGACTGCTAAGGTCATGTGACTATTTAGGTAGAATTAGCTCCTTTTGTAGGTCTATTCCCTTTATATTTTCACCATTAAGGAAATTTGATTTTTTTTTCAAAAACTATTTATAAAAATTTCATTTTTCATCTATTTTTCAAAAATGATTTTTTTTTTAAATTTAAACAACTTATAGATGCCAAAAATGTTTGTAAGAACCATCACAAGAAATAAGCTAGTCAAGAAAGCTTACAAAGAAAACAATAAAGCTTGGGATTTATTAGCTCTAGTTTAGTTCCTAATTGCTTATTTGATGTTGCTTAGTATGCTAGGTGATCACCATGCCATATTAACTCAAACTTACTTCCTAATAGCTTATTTAGACTTCCTTAGTATGCTAGGCATTAATACTCATATATTTAGGCTAGATCGCTTTGTCTGTGGTTGCCTTTAGCCATTAGAATTTAGTTTTGTAACAGGTTAGAGTAGTGAACTTCATAGTCTACATTCATTACTTATAAGAAAAATTCTATATATTATCTATTTCCATAATAGAAGAGAGATTACGTATGATTGTAATCATGACCTCTTTAATCCATCATATGATATTCATTATTAGTGAGTGGATATCTAGCTTTGAGTCTTTAAGAATTATTGCATTTTTTTCTTGCCTAATTGCATAGATTAAGTAGTTAAATGCAATTTAAATATAATAGAATTTGCATATCCCTTGTGTTATGGTTTACTAGCCCAATCTACTATTCTTTCCTACTTATAGTGCTGGCATTACTTAAAACATATGTTTTATGTTTTCTTTAATAATATCTATGTGACTTGGCACCTATAAAATATATTATCATTCTCTATGTGCAAATTGCAAAATTTACAGTTAAGATCTAATTCCCTAGTTTCTCCCTTTATCCTTATTAGAGTGCTTATCTTATTCATGATTATTAACAAAAGACAAATGCTACCTTTGATAAGTTATGGTCAAAAAAAATAATTTGGACCATGTTACTTTCTGCTTAGATGATTCAAAAACCTCTTGGTATGATTTGTTAGTGAACTCATTAGATGGGTGCCTCACACAAACTATGGTATACCCCTTCTGGTATTTTATTTGTAGCTTGTAGGTTGTCTATAATTCTAGTGAAACCTCTTAGGTTACAAGATCAATCATTCCCTTGTATGATCCCTTTGACACTGGGATGGCCTATTAGTAGTGCCTAAGACTTTTCATCTCTTGCATCTTGTGGAGGGTCTTAGTTCACACTAATTGTTGTACAAAAACCATATTTTTTTCTACTCTTCCCTATATTTATTTTGTCTTTCAATTTTAGAATTATATCATTGTCTAAGAGCAGCTTACTTTGATTTTAACTTTCCAAAAGTTGTCCTGCAAAAAGAATTATGGGTGAACCCAATTAACCTAAAGGGCTTCCTTATCCTTAAAGATTCTCTAGATCCTCTTTGTTATCATCACCTTATCCATGATTTTGATAGCTAAAATTTTGCACCCTCCTTTATTTTTTTGGTGTGTAGACTTTATTCCATTTAATTTTAGCTCTTATAGAGTTCATCCTTTCAATCTAAAGGTAATTCTTTATTATTCTTTCTATGGCTTTGACTAAAATCTTAGGAAACATTAGGTGGGAGTAGCAATATACATGCATGTTATTGAGTTTATTAATATAGGATAAGAAATATGTTACTCTAATCCCTTTATGAATATTATCAAAAATTAGTTGGCAATCCTTATAAGTTAGTCTCTTTGTGGTAATTATTTAAAGCCAAAGATTAAGGATAATCATTATGCTTATGAGCCGTTGTAATTGATAGAACCACGTGACTTTTTGTTATATTGATTGAAAGCCTAGCAATTTGTTAAAGCCCTAGATCATTCATTAAGGTCTTGATTGAGTTTGCTTCGTCACCATAGAGGAGCAATAAATCATTGGTAAAAGAAAGATTAAATATCTTAAAGACTTTCTTATAGATGAATTTCATTTTTAACTTGATATTACGTGACATCAATCTTATAAATACTTAATGCAAATTATAAAAAGGTAAGGGGATAAAGGTTCAACTTGCCTTAAACTTCTAGCCCCTTAGACAATTTTAGTTGGCTCTCTATTAACAAAGATATAGTTAGAAGTTATGATTATATATTGTTCAATCTAGTTGATAAATTACTTGGAAAATTGAATGCTTTCAATGCTTAAAGTATAAAAGCTCCAATTAATTGAATCAAAAGCTTTATGGAAATTAATCTTCATTACACAACCTTTTTAGGTTGATTTATGGTAATTCCTAAATATCTCTTATTCTAAAAGTATATTGTTTCCAATTATCCTTCCTTGTGAGAATGCACTCTGGCAAGGATTGAAAATAGTTCTCGAAGCCACTTTCTTCCTAGAAGCTAAGAGTTTTGATATAATTTTGTAAATAATATTTCAAAAAGAAATTGGCCTAAAGTCATTCAAAAAAACAAGGTTAAGGGTCTTAGTTATCAAACTAATGAATGTTTTGTCGATCTCTTTCAACTTTTTTCAATTTAAGAAGAATTATATAATAGCTTTGGATACTTGGTCCTTTACTAGAAGCAATATTTTTTAGAAGTGAGCATTAAAGCCATCTAGTCCACGGGCTTTATGTGAATTCAAGTGAAAAAAGTGCCTTTTCAATATCAGCTACATTAAATTATTTTATGACGGGTTTATATATGATCACCTAGTACTAATTGATGAAGAAATGATTTCGATACCAGCACAAAGGAGCAAGTGTTAACGAGAGAGCTTTATTTTAGTAGCTACATATATATAATTCAAAATATAACATGAACCATCATCATCAGCTTCATCTCTCACATCCACAAATTCACTGATGGGCCAAAGTAAAGTTTTCTTTCAGTTCTCATTTCTCCAATATGTTGTTGAGGACTTTATCATTCGTTCAATTTCAAGCCTTCAACGTTTCAATACCGGGTACGTCTCGAATCTTATATAACAACTTCCGAAACCAAACCATCCAGTTGATTTATCGTGATCGTCGTAGTTTCGGAACCTAGAAACTGCTTTGGTAAGACACCTTCTGCAACCAGCTTTGGAAAGATCCCTTGTGCATTGAGCCAAACCGTAAAGCTTTGAATTTCCCACCTTGATCTCTCCGGTACCAAATAATTTGAAGCTGGTACTTGCTTGCCTCACCAATTGCCTTAGCAGCTTGTCTCTGTTTTCTGGAAATTGTGGCTCGTTCCTGACTTTGTTAAACTTATTGTAGTGAGAATAGTAGCGCACGGTGTCAACTTGGCCAAAGAAATCATCGGACGAGTACTTCAACATACATTCATCCAACCAAATGACTGCAGTTATACTGGAAGGGCAGAGGTTCTTGATCTCATCGCTTGCCTCTATGAGACATGATTTGCAATCTTTAGCGCTGATACCACCTCTGCAAAGAGCGAGCCCGTGAATTTTGTTATAAATCCCACCAACAGTACTTTGGCCAAAACCCTTTTGAGGGCATTCATCTTTGAGACGACTCGTAATCTCGTTTATGCTTGATGTGAATTGGCTCTTTCCGAAGAATCTCAACTTTGGGGAGCAATCGTGTTCAATTGTTTTTAATCCAAAAACAGGCTGCAGAAGGATAGCAAATGATAGAAGATAAAATGACAAGGCTGTTTTAGAGGAAGACATAGCTTTAGTGAACAGTACGGTTGGGCCTCTGGTAGATTATTTTATAGGGAGCGACACCGAGCATGGTACATAACGCACAGGTTCCAATTCTTAAACCAACGTTCCAATCCTATCTGACAAGATTCTTCCGAATGTTGGCATCTTGATAACAGTTCTTATAAAATAATAAGTTATGTTAATATAAAACCCAATCTATCAATCACCTTCCATGTCAAAGACAGAATAAGAACAAACAAACGATCAGATCGAGGAAAAAAATTTGTTAACGTAACTGAATGAATCGAGCCAAAAACAAAGTATATCATCATTGAGATAAGCAGGTAAAAGAAGATATATGATAGAAGGAAGACTTCCAATCCTAAAATATTTGTTTAATAGAATAAAAAATTTATAAATACCTAATCTTTTAAAAAAATTATTTAGTAGTTAACTTCATTCATTTTATGATGGTGGCTAGTGTAAAAAGTTCTCACCTCTTTCTAAAATGATTACCCCTCCATGTTGCTCACCATGCCAAGTTCTTAACTGTAACCTTCTTTTCTTTGACATCCTCTTCTCTTCTCTCCAAATTGTTTTTGTGCTCCCTCCTTTTTCTACTTTCCCCATTAGCTAATCCACTTTTGTCCTCTTATAAGGTCAAGGTTTATATTTAACGATTTTGATGATGACTATATAATATTTCAAAATTCAAATTAGATTTATTTCTTTGGATAAATAACGATATTTTTAAAGGAAATAAAATAATAAAAAATTACTTCCTTTCTTGTAGGAACCCTTTTAGTAAACTTTCATTATTAACATCCGGAAGGTTCTTACCTTTTTGAGTAATTAGCTCCAGAAAATTTTGTTCCGGTATAGGTGATATTGAAAATCTAAAGTCAACTCAAAATTAAGATGAAGTAACGACTAGTTGAAGAAATTGACTATTTAAAGAATAGCAACAACACTTGTGAATAATGAACATACACAGACTTTCAAAACATTTGAGCAACATTTATATTCTTGAGAGTCACATCATTCTTATTGTGCCTTAGAAAGTGAAAAGAAATTGTTATTTGAGAATTTACTTTTGATTTTACACCTTATTTTTCTGTGAGTTTTTAAAAGCTTGTTACACTTTGAGTGTGGAATGTTGGAGAACCTTGAAAAATATGTACTTGTGAGCTTAGAGAGACATATCAAATTTAATACTTGGATTCTTATCGTGAAATACTCTAGTTTGATACTTGAGGACTGGATGTAGGCTTGGTTATTAGCCAAACCAATATAAATCTAATGTGCCATTCTTTCTCTCTTCGTAACTTTTAAATTTTCATGTTATAAGTTTGTGTTTTCAAGAGGTTCTTTCAGTTTTTTCAATAGACTCCTTCTGTTTCTATAAAGCAAGAGTTTCTTTTCACTTTAAGCACTAACAAACTCCTATCAATTAACAGGCTTATCTCTATTTGAGCACTAGCAGGTTCTTATCGATTGATAGGCCCCTTTCTTTTTGAGCACGAATAGCATCCTTTCGATTAATAGACTTCTTTCATATTTTAAATAACTAATAGGATCCTTTCTTTTTAAACATTAACAGGTTCCTTTTGAAGTTTAATAGAAACTTTCCATTTATCAACCCATTTTGTTTAAGAAGGATTTTAAAGATTTAAAATACCTTTAAAAAAAATTTCACACATGATTCACCCCCCCCCCCCCTCCGGGACGTTCCCTTAGGTGTGTTTGCTTCATCAACCTGATTCTTCTCCTCATATTTTCAAGCTTTATTGGTCATTCTTAACTCTAATCATTTCTATAATTGTATTGGTTAACTTTATTTTCTCCAACTTTTCTTCACTTCCTATTTAACCTCTTTCACTTTCTTTAGCAGTATTTCTTTCCACCTTTACTTCTTTTGAACTAACATTTAACTTTCACATCGTCTCTTCTTTTCCCTCTTTTTGAAAATAGATGGAACTCCCTAGAGCAATGTGAAATCTTATGCTCCCTGAAGCCTAATAAGGGAATTACTTCTCCTACTCATCCCACTTTAACTTCTCAATAAGTTGTCGATAACATGAACAAATTGATAAGCATATTTAGGAAAAACGTGGTGTTAAGTTGTTAGTGATGTTTTTCCAGCTGACTAGCTTTTTTTACTTCCCTGCCCTTAGCAATGAAGGGCAATTCATAATCACTTTACCGAAAAAAAATTTGAAGTAAAGAGCAACTAAGTGGAACTCATCCCTAGTTAACTTTTTTGTTAATAGAAGTCCTACTTTCCCTTCTATTTAAGCTTGGACCAATTTCCATTAAAATAAAATAAGGAAAGTCTAATCTACTGTTAGAAGATAACCTCATATTATTTACTTTCTCTTCGGTCACTGAAGCTCATAAACTCCTGGAGGATGATCCATGGCACCTCGGTAACCAACTGATTTTCTTACAACTTTGGCAACCTAGTTTAAGGCTTGAAACCATCAAAGTTCAGAGTGTTCCCTTTTGGATCAACTTCCATAACGTTCCCCTTGACTATTAGACCATTACTGGTCTAGGCTAGCTAGCAAGTTACATTAGCAAACCGTTATGCATGGATGAAACCACTGCAAGAAGAAGCGAATCGGTTACGCTAGAATCTATGTCAGTATCATGTTATACAAGGAGCTTCCTAATGAGATTCCCATTATGAGGCTGGGAGCTGATAATAAGTTATAGGAATAAACCATTGATATACCTTACCACTGGAAACTCCCATCCAAACTATAAGAGAAAGTTTGGCAAGCCACAATTAAATTCTTCATCACTGAGCCTTATCAGGAATTAATGGGACTTAAACATATTGAGTAGCAGGTCAAATTGCTCATAATGATGCTAATGATACTACAGATGTAGCTGAGCACCTAGAAACACCTATTGTGTCTAGTCCTAAATCTTATTCAACCTCAGGTATGCATAATTCCCAAGTTGCTATCTCTATAACTCCTTTGAAAAAGGATGAAGACCCTACAATATGTTGTAAGGGGATTCCCTTGATTTAGGGTATCAATCCTAAAATAACTACAACTACCTCCCCTGTGACTAAACTTGAGACCCCAGCAGTTCCACTTCTTATTAAATCTCCTAATGTCAGCACCTTAGCTGATCTACCATGCTTCAAGATAGAAATCCAATGTGAACCATTTCAAATTGTGAACTGGAGGAGATCAAATAGAGGAAAAAGACAATGCCTCAATGATCCATCCACCTAATTATGTGCATCCTCACTTGGAATGTGCCAGGGATTAATAGTCCCTCTAAACTTTTAGCTTTAAATGATTTCATTCTACTTGAAAAACCTCTACTTGTTGCCATACTTGAAACTAAAATAAAAGTTGAAAACCTTTGTAAGCCTCACATTTTGGGGCCTCAATAGAGCTTTCTCTCGAACCATTCAAGCCATGCCTTTGACATAATCATTATCTGCTATAATAATGATGAGCTCAAGGTCAACTTGTTGGGTTCCAATAAACAAGTAATGCACTTGCACTTGTTTTTCTTGAAGGTAAATCTTGAGATGACTTCATCCTTCATTTATGCAAGCAATTTTGTCTTTTAATGAACAAATCTATGGAATGACCTATAAATCTTTAATAGCAGAAAAAATAACCCGTGGTATTATGTGGTGACTTTAATTCAATCCTATTGTCCACCAAAGCTCAAAACCACTGCAACTTAAAAAAACTAATCGGATGATTTTAAAGAATATGTTCATGACATTGGAGTGACCAATCTCACATTCACTGGACACTCTCTCACTTGGTCTAATAACCAATCCTCTAATTTCCACATCCAAAAGAAGCTTGACCGTGAACTTATCAATGATACCTGGCTATCTAAATTCCCCATCAACTTTGCTTGGTTTAAAGACCTTTTGTTCTTAGATCATAAACCTATTATTATGGCCAATCTATTCTACCAACTTGGTTCCCATTCCCCTTTTCAAATCAACAACTATCTTGTTCAAGATTTAGGATTGCCTATGGCTTATCGACGGGGAGCTAAATCCCGTTGAACGGGAACTAAACAATACTACTGCTCCCAAAAGCGCAAGCTCATTAAACAAGAGCTCAAACGCTTGAAATCTATAAAAGGCTCTACCTCATCGGATCTCCAGTCCACCAATTCATCACTTAAAGAAATTCAATCCAAACTTGTCGTAACTCCTACTAATCAGTTGTTATTGAACATCGAGAAGGTTGTTCTTTCTAATTACTTACAAGCTATCAAGAATCATAATTCCCTACTTCAGCAACGGGCTAGAGTTAAACTAGCTCACTGACAAGGATCAGTGCTTCAACTTCTTTTTTAATTCCATCCTAAAAGGTTGTAATTGAAGTAAATCACTTGTTATTATAGAATTCACGCATAATATACAAAATGCACAAGAAGGGAGGTTGAATTGTGTATTCTCTTCGTGAATACAAAACCCTTCGATATTTCTTGAAAAGAATTTTTTCAAACTATTAAAAGAATACTAAAAATGTTATACAAAAATAGCTACGTGGTTAAATCGCAAATAACTTCTATATACTTATTTAAGAACAATAGAAATTAAAGTAAAAGGCTAGAAGATAGACACTGCGATTTTATACTGGTTCACCCCAAACCTTGGCCTACGTCTAGTCCTCAGAGTTCGTCCGAGTTTTCACTATAATTCTCCAAATTTATAAGTATTCTTTCCTCTCTTTCAAAGCCTCTTTAGGTCTCTTACACCAAGTATTCTTTTGTTATCTTAGCCTCTTCAGGCTCTTAGCCTTTCCTTTCTCGCACTAGAAAGAAATCATGAGCTTTTTGTTACAGTAGAGTTTGCTCTCATGTATCGCACTTTGAATACAGAAATTTTCTTTGTAAGTAATAACTTGAAAGCTAAAAGTTTAAAACTAGTTCAGTCTACGACTGCAACTAGTATTTATAACCTAAGCCTCCAACTGCTTCTTGATATCTGCTTCTTGTTTCTTATAGAAACTGTTATTCAGTTGAGTTCTGTAACTAACTCCAACTAACTAATTGTTCGACGTACTAGAGTATCTTCATCTCTATATCGTCTGTGTTTTCCTCTTCTTCTGTGTTTTTCTTTGTTTCTGTGTTTTCCGCTTTTTCTGTGTTTTCCGCTTCTTCTATGTTTTCTGCTTCTTCTGTATTTTCCACTTCTTCTATGTTTTTCGCTTCTTCTGTGTTTTACACTTCTTCTGTGTTTTCACTTCTTCTGTGTTTTCCGCTTCTTCTGTGTTTTCTGCTTCTTCTGTGTTTTTTACTTCTTCTGTGTTTTCCGCCTCTTCTATGTTTTCTGCTTCTTCTTTGTTTTCCGCTTCTTCTGTGTTTTCCACTTCTTCTGTATTTTTCACTTCTTCTGTGTTTTTTGACTTCTTCTGTATTTTTTATTCTTCTGTGTTTTCTCTTCTTCTGTGTTTTCCGCTTCTTATGTGTTTTCCACTTCTTCTGTGTTTTCGACTTCTATTTTTTTGTTGCACACTTAATACACTTATCAAAACAGTTCATTTATTTCTATTATTATTTTTTATTAAATTATCACCAAAATTAATAGATGTGAAGTCATCTTGACTTAACAAACTCCCTCTTTTTGATGATAACAAATAATCATAATTTTAGAAAGGTAAAAGTGAGTAAGTAAATATTATTTAGATAGTGAATAAGTCGACAACAAAAGATATACACATATGAAAAACTTGTAGTCAATACTATCTTTTTCTTGTCTCTGGTCTCCCTATGTATCTTTCTTCTTCTTCTGATCTTCGCCCCCTATTTTTTATTAATCAAAAACTTTACTGAAGATGCTTCATGATTTCAGAAAATATTCGTTGCATATTAGTGCGGATCAACTTGGGGTCTTCTTCAATAGAGACTCGTAGATGAGCGACTTTCTCATGTAGATCACCCACTAAGTCACCCAGATCATCAACCTTAGTATGAATTTCTTCAATTTTCTTTACTAAGGCTTCTTGACTCCACTACTATGTGTGACTAACTTCTTCCAAAACAATAGTAGAATCCTGTTAAGGTGTTCTTGGTAGATGGAAATTTGTAGCAACAGATGTTTCTGAACATAAAACAACTAATTCTATGATTTTGGTAACAGGAGGTTTGAAAAATTGTTTTCCTTTTGGGAGATTAAGGTCATCAGGTCTAGGTAGTTTTGGAATTGGTTTTTCAAGAAGGTGTAGTAAATCTTTAATCGAAGATATAAAACTCAAAGGTCTAAAGTGCATGATTAGATGCACAAAAGTCTCTAAGTTGAAACTAATACCTTCAATCCTAATAGTTCTGTACTGTCCTTTTGTCACTCTTCCAACCACCTGGAAAGTTGCCTCTATGGTGAAGCGTCCACACTGACTTCCTGATGGTTTTGAAATATGATGTGAAACATAGATTCCTATAGGTTGAGCTGCATTGCATGCCTCATCTATGCTCCTCACAACTTCTTGTATATGATCTTCTGTAAGATCATCTGTATTTCCTTTTGGATACATCTTCTTTTTCCCTTTGTCTTCACTGCGTACAATGTTTGAAGATCTTGGTTGTATATCTGGTACAATCTTGATCAATGTTCTATTTGTGATTGGGAAAATTATATATCGCTCCTTGGTCATCTGCATTGGATATGGTTTTGACTTTTCATCTAGCAGAGCACCATATAATCTTTTCTGTCCATGGTTTAATAGATGTACTATCAATTATTGATCAGTATTGGTTCAACTTCTACCTTGACTAACCTTTTCATAAGTTCTCTTCTAATAATTGAGCTTCTACTTCTAACAGGAACAGGTTCTTCAATCACCTTCAGTCTTAAATCCTCTTTTCTGATAGGTTGAGAAGGATTATAATGTGCTGAAGTGGGTTCAACTAACTTTGTCTTTTGTTAAACATCAGTTGAAGTATTCTTTTTCTTACTGGTCTTCAACTTCCTACTTTCTTCTACCAGTCTAGAAGGAGGTTGTTGTTGAGGTTTTTTCCTTTCAAACACCAACTTCCTCTTAATTTCTATTTCTTTAGTCGATTTTGCTGGCTGATCCTGTAAAATTGAGACTAAAGATCTAGTAGCCTATGGTGCTTTCTCTGTCTTTCCAGAATCTTCATCAAGAGTCAAACCTTTCCCTTTCTTTTGTTTTCGTTGTCGCAAGTTTAATAATCTTAGTGACCTTCTTGATTGTTTGGATTTCTCAGAATGAAGTATCTCCCCCTTTGTTTTCAATGACACTTGTTTTACAGACTGTTTCACCTGGCTTTCTTCTCTAAGTGGAATCGTCATAGCTTTTATTGATTCATCTAACAATTTATTCTTCTTTTCTTCTATAGATATTCTTCTTATGGATTGAGGTTTTGTCTTCCTTGAGGGTGTAACATTTTCTCCTGCATCTGACAATACGTTCCTCCTCAGTCCTTGCTTTTGCCATAGAACCTATATCCTCCTTTTCTTGATTCTTCAAACCCATTCTACTGACAGTTGACGCATTAATGATGCTTTTGATATTCATCTTCATTCTGTTTCCTCTATCAAGAAAAATTCCAGAATCTCTAAAGATCCTTATTAGTAGCATACCATACAGTAAGGCATTAGAGTCTCTCTTCGACTTCATCATATAACTTAGAATTAAGTGTGGAAGATCTATAGGTTGATGGTTGAGTAGATGAAATAAGCATTGTTCATCTATCGTTGTCACAACATTCTTCGAGCCTGTTCTTGGTAGAACACAATTAAAAAATTAGCGCATGTAGAACCCTAGCTTTCAGAACAAGAGTTGACGCCTTCTTCTTCTTTAGGTCACTACTTCCATAGAGTTGTCGATTGATATGTTCTTTTTCTACATCGACTTGAGTCATCCATCTTGTGTTATGAGACAGCTTTGCTCCAACACATGGACATTTACTAACTTTCTCGATTAACTCCACTGCCACAATAACCGATAATCTATCCACCATTGATAATAAGGTATCTTCTACTACTTTTGCATTCTTCCAAAACTCATATACTTCATTCAGATAGATTGTTTCACGAACATGAAAGAAATTTTTCCATCCCACTACATCAATTTCTGGTTCAATGTCCATCTAGTTCTTCTTCAAAGAATTGAAATGAACATGTCTTCCATAAATCATAGATTGCTCCATTTTTGATCTGTAGACAATAAAAACCAAACAAACAAATGTATTTTTCTCAAAGTAATGATGTTAGTATCCGAGGTTGAGAATGTAAACAGAAAGGGCTTGATATCAAGAACAGAGTAATGAAACAATTTGTTGAGAGTTCTCCAAAAGTCGATTTCAGAATATTTCAAGAATATTCTAGAGTAGGTGATATTCTAAAAACTTTGAGAAGATTTCCCTCTAATACCATCTCCTGAAAGAAATTACTATTTGTAACTTACAGTTACTTTTTCTTAGAAAACTTACGACTTTTTATCTTCTTTACTAAGAAAATCATCTGGTTCTTAACGTGTCAGACGATTGGTCACTCAACACTACCATATTCAAGTTTCGTTTGATTTCTTTGAATCTTTCTTCATTCAGAGGCTTAGTGAAGATATCTACCCACTGATGATTTGTCTCAATAAATTGTAGACTAACGATCTTCCTCTATACATAGTCTCATAGGAAATGATGTCTAACTTCAATATGCTTTACCCTTGAGTATTGTATTGGATTCTTCTGTTAGGCCCCGAATTTTTTAATTTACTTTTATTTATTCTTTATTTTTGCCTCAATTGTTTTAATTTTTTTTAGTTAGTTGAGTCTTTAAATTAGTAAGGTTGAATGGGAATTAGAAATTAGAATTAGAATAAAGTGTTAGAATTAGAATTAGTTAGGTGGAGTTAAGTAGCTTAAAGGAGTTGGTGTGTGAATTAAGTGAAAGAAGGGCAAAAAGGGAAAGTCCTTGTAAGTGAAGGGTAGAATAGGAAGAATAGGCTTTGGTGTTTTAAATTAGAAAGAAGAAGGGTGAGTGTCGTAGACACCAAAGAAGAAAGGAGAGAAGGCAAAAACGTGAGCTAAGGAGAAGAAAGAAGAGAGAATCGTAGGAAGCTTGAGGGGAAGAAGAAAGAAGAAGAAAAAGAAGAGAAATCCACTTGTTGGAGGTAAGTTTCCCTTTTCTTATGTTAGATTCAAGAAGGGGATAAAATGGAGGTTAGGGTTTGTGTTGGAAATGGAGAAAGAAAGAAGAGAAAGGTGAAATCAAATGGATTTTGGGATTTCTAAGTTAGGGTTTTGGTTTTCTAGCCTAGATGGGTTCTAAGTAGGCTAGGTTTAGAGTTAATTTTATCTTTGCTTTGATTCTTGAATGTTATGATTTTCTTTGGAATGTATTAATTGAATAGAAATGTGTTTAATTGAAGGGAACCAAGGAAACCTCACTCAAGAGAGAGAGGAAGGGCAATCTTGAGCTTGGATTTCGACTTTTAGG